>JAOXNR010027967.1:0-23609 GCA_028571225.1 Parsonsia alboflavescens | reverse complement strand
TTCTGCCTTTTAGTTCTTTTTTTTTTTATTCATTAATCCCCTACCACCCCGAAATTTTAGCCTTTAATTGTACCTTCCATTATGTTTTTTTTTCCCTATTTTATCTTTCTTAGATTTTTTTTTTTTTTGTATTTTTCTATTATGTTTTTTTAAAAATTATTATTTTTAATTCATGTATGATCTTTATAACTTATAGCGAATAAAAAAATGTCAAGAATAGAAAAAAATAATAATAATTTTTTCAGATATTTCGAGATTAAATTAAAAATTTATTTATTATTATTTCTAAACTATTTTTTATTTTAAATTAAATATATTATAACTTTTATATCTTAAAAATTATCATAAAGTTATAAAAAAATTATATAAAAAAAATTCATAAGTACTTTGTTATCCAAACAACTTTCTTTTTTTAAAAGAGTACTTTTACCAAAAAAAGAAAAAGAAAAAAAAGCACCCAAACATAAAACTACTTAATTTTTTAAAAATATCATTTCTACAAAACGCACTTGAAAAAAAAAACAAAAAAACACTTTTTAAACCTATCCAAACGGACTCTTAATTGTCAAAAACTTGTATTATTTTTGTTCTTTTAGTTACTGTCTTTCTTTCATTCTTTCAAAATATTTATTTTCTTTATAAATAAAATTACTTTTTAATTCCAATTTTTCGCCTTTTAGGTATACTCCATATTAATGAGAACTAGATAATTACTCGTACCTTGCACAGATTTATATAAGAAAAACAATAGGTTCATTTTCTTTGAAATAATTTTTGTATAATTGAATGTTTTTTTGTATTTAAAAAAATGAAAGAAAATAAAAGATTTGTATAGGTAAGTATGGTGCATTGAATTTATTAGATTCATTTGCTTTAAAATAATTTTTTATCTAAAGAGGTGAGAAAAAAATTGAATAGGTAAGTGTGGCACATTGAATTTATCTTTTAATTAATTAATTTAATTTTTTTTTTGAAAGATAAAGAGTTTAAATATTTAAGAATTGCATGTGATATTGAGTTTATCTTTTGATTTTTTGGTATTTAAATAATTAAAATTAATAATGTCTATATGATAAATTATATAGAAAAAAATACTTTATTTCCCATAATTAAAAATTCTTTAAACAATATTTTTAAAATTATCTTGCTAAAAATAAATAGAAGTAATAAAAAAAATCATTTAAACATGTTATGAAATGGTATAAAAATTATAAAGAATAAAATATGCAAAACAAAATAGAGAGAAAAGTTGGAGAGTAAGAATTTCCTTTTAATTCATTAAACCCTTCTTCTTTCGACCAAGCTACTATTTATAGGACATCTATCCTTAATTCACTTGAAGGTTACAAGAATAAATAAAAGTAGGTTTTCATGTGCTACAAGGTAACTCATGGGGTAGTGGAAGTTTTGGGAGTTTATGAGAATTAATGGATGAATATGAAGGGACATCCAAATTATTTGACATATATTCATAATGCTGCCCCTTGAATGTCCATCTTTAAAGAAATGTCTCATTAAAATTATACTAGGAAAAACCTGTACAATGAAAACATAGTGTAGGAATAAGAGTGCATTTGTTATACAACCTCTTTAAAAACCTTAAGCCAGAAAACCAAGTGGGAAAAACCAAACTAAAGGGTAAAAGAGTACAAAGTACAACTCTCAACATTTATCTCCTTGCCACTTCTGGGGCATATTAGGTCTCATGTTTGTTAAAAACTCTATATAGGCTAAACCCATTGGAAACAAATCGATCATAAAGAAAAAAAATACAAATATAGACTATAATGTCTACCCCTCAATCAAGTCTTATTGACCTTTTTAGGACAAACTAATCTTGCATCTTGTGAACTTGTTGCATCTTTCCTATAGTTCATGAGTATAGAAAAATTTCTATGAGATATGCCTGTTCCTATCACCTTTAATATATCCTCTTTGAACTTGTGCAATATAAGTCTCATTATCCTCATAAATTACAGTGGGAGAATTTGTAATTGGTTTCAAACCAAAACAATTGTGAATATACTCTATAACAAATCTTAACCGAACACATTCTCTTCCAACTTCATATATAGCAATAATCTCAAAGTGAGTGGAATATGTTGCCACTAACGTTTGCTTAGTAGAACACCAGGAAATGGCCGTATCGTTAAAGCAAAATAAATAATCGGTTTACGAGAGAGCCTTATGCGAATTAGATTTATATCTAGTTTTAACATATCCAACTAAACCAGAGTTAGTCAAATCCTTGGAATATTATAATCCCAAATCTATGGTTCCTCAAAGATAACGGAAGATATGTTTAATCTCATCCAATGTCTCTGAATTGGCTCGGAACTAAAAAGGGCCAATAAATTTACCGAAAAAGCAATATCAGATCTTGTACATTGTGCTAAGTACCTTAAAGATCCAATTGCATTGAAATATAGTACTTCAAGATGAGTCCTTTTCAAGATTAAGAGACCTTACAACTATAATAGTACTCAACGGATGAGTTTTATCCATATTAAAATGTTTAAGTATTTTTTTAATCTGTGCAATCTAATGGACAATTATTCCATTTGCTTTATGCTCAAACTCGAGACCAAGGCATAATTTTGTTTTACCCAAATCTTTAACTTCAAACTCTTTTTTCAAATACTCAATAGCTTTGGATAACTCTTTATGAGTTCCAATTAAATTCATATCATCGACATAAACTGCTACAATAGCAAATCCGAATACAAATTTCTTACTGAACACGCATGGGTAGATAGGATCATTTTTGTGCCCTTCCTGAGTTAGGTACTCACTTAAGCATTGATACCATAAGCGTCTGGGTTGATTTAAGTTGATTTAAAACATATACAGATCTTTGCAACTTTATTGAGAATAAGTTGTGAGGAGTGCATGCTTCAGGCATTTTGAATCCCTCGAAAAACTTCATATAAATATCAGAGTCCAATGAACCATACAGATATGTTGCCACAATGTCCATAAGATGTATTTCTAATTTTTCAGAAACATCTAGGCTAATTAAAAAACAAAAAGTAATCATATCCATCACATGTGAATATGTCTCATCATAATCTATTCCTGGATTTTAAGAAAAACGTTGGGCAACAAGGCAAGCTTTATGTCTCACCACCTCGTTTTTCTCATTTCATTTCCAAACAGATACCCATCTATATCCAACAGGCTTTACATTGTCGGGGATTCGAGCTACAAGCCCAAAAACCTCTCGTTTGGCTAAAGAAGCTAATTCAGCTTAGATTGCTTTTTTCCACATTTTTCCAATCTTGTCTTTGACGACATTCAATAATAGACTGTGGTTTGTGCTCTTCATTCATTATTGCATACATATCTGAGAAATGCAAAAACATCATTGACAATGATTTCATTTTGATCCAATATCTCATTATAATATGTAATGGAATTCTCGATATTCCTAGGATTGGTGATTTTTTCATGCTTTCTTTAACCTTAGGAGGTAATGGGCTCTTCTAGAGCAGAATCTTGTTATTTCCCCTTTCGCTCTCAGGGAACAATGTCTTTGGATCCTATAGGTCCACTATGCTTCAAGCGTGGGACAGTTTGATCCATTACAGTCTATCCCTCAGGAATATTTATCTGAGCTGAAGCATTCGCACCTAGAATATAAGACTTCGTGACCTTGGAAGCATCATTAAATACATCAGGAAATCTAAATAGATTATGCGTTGTACCTCGTTTTCACAATCAGAAGTTCTTAGGTCTAAATGAGATAGATTTTTCTCATTCTATGAGAATATCTTAATTAGTGTTTGCTTCTTATCCATAGAAGCCTTAATTATCCCTATCGATGGAAATACAGTCTCATCAAAGTAACAATCTGCCAAACTAGTAGTAAATAGATCACGTATTGTAGGTTCCAAAAATCTAATAATGGAAGATGAATCGTAAGGTTCGAGCAATGATTTGGATGCTTTTAAGTAAGGATGCTACTAATCCATTCTGAATATGAACATGAGGAATCAGATGTTCAACCTCAATTCCTAGTGAGGCATAATACACATCAAACGGTTTCGATGTATATTCATTGGCATTATTCGTCCTAATGCTTTTGATTGGATAATCAGCGAAATGTGCCCAAAGCCCATCCAAGTAATCGTGCAAAGGCAACATTGTGCGTAGATAATAGGCAAATATGAGACCATGTACAGAATACATCTACTAATACCATCAATTATCTAAATGGTTCACTTGATAGATGTATTGGTCCACATATTTCGCCCTAGATTCTTTGTAAGAATGAAGGGAATTCAATGTCAACCTTTGTCATAGAAGGCTTGATAACAAGTTTTCCTTATGAACAAGCATCACAAATGTAATCTTTGGACAACAAAACTTTTGTATCTTTTAAAAGGTGTCCTTCAGTATTCGTGCGAATCCTATGCATCATAGTAGCTCATGGATGACCACGGCAATTGTGCCGAAACCCAAATTTTTTTAGGGTTTACTAGTCTCCAGGATATGGTTGCATTGTATTAATATGTTTTAACCATGATACAATACAATCCTATAGGTGAAGCTTCTAGCTTCTCATGGATGGTCTTCTGGTCCATCTTATAGGAAATAATATGGAGATATTCCTTATTTTTCTCGTAAATAGTTTCAATATGGTAGCCATTACAACTTATAACTTTGACACTAAGTAGATTCCACTTTGATCTTCTACTTCGGCATGCAGCCTTGATATATTAAATGAGACCATTTGATAAAACAATGGTAGCATTTCCAATTCTATCAGTAATTTCAACAGGACCTGATATTGTATGGACATATGCTTTACACAATGTCATACTTGAGAAAAAGTGTTTATCATGAAATATAGTATGTGTTGTTGCACTATCAAGCAAGCAAGCACAATCTTTTTTCTCAAAAATTTCCATTTGCACTTATATTTGACAACTTCAGGTGTCAAAAATCATAAAGATTCGTTTTACTTATATAATAAGAATTCATAAAAATAAAGTTCATAATAATTTTATTATATAAGCATAATAAAATATAACAATGATAATTTTACAAAAATGAAAATAACTAGAAAAATAATATAGGAATCCCACTATTGTGATGCCTACATATGACAATTAATAATCAATAAAGAAATCAGAGACATCTAAAGATTTATTTGCTGTTTCAGGAGCAAGGTAAGTCATAACCAAGGTAGTATTGTGTGCCTCAACATTGGTTGTGGTAGTTGGAACAATCTCAATAGCGTGTGACAAAGTATGCTTATCATTATCCATCAAGGATGTTTGGTATAAGTCAACAAAATGCCTTGGTGTATGACAAACACAAGAACAGTGTTCAGTTAAGCCACATGATTGAGGCTATTATTAATTTTCTTTTGGTGGTTAAACTTACCACCATCCTTCATAGGGTTATTCCCTTGCCTATGTTCACAGCCTTTAAAACGACCATTATTTTTTCTATAATTAGCATTTGCATTAGGCAAGGCTTTTGAACCTGCAGGTCTAAGATCATCATTTTTGAGCAAAAATTCATTGGTTTATTCAGCAGTTATTAGAACAAAAATCAATTCTGAATATGTGGTAAATTAAAGTTGTCCGTATTATTGCGGCAAGACAATATTAGAAGTATGAAAAGTGGAGAAAGTTTTCTCTAATAAGTCACTATCAATGAGTTAACACCACATAACTCAAGTTGATAAACAATATGTTGCCAGTCATATTTGCTTAATTACAGTCTCAGATGAATAAATATTGAGTCTTCGGGCTCTCGTGCAAATAACGACATATGAAGATCAATGCATTTGCATTGACGTTATCATGTGCATCTCCATCAGCCAAAATGGAATTATTGAGATCTTGTTCTTGAAGATGCATCTCCATGTCAAGGCACCAGGACAAAGAATTAGTCCCGCTCACTTCAATGATATGAAACTTTGATTTCTCGATATTTTCCATACTTATGCAAAAGTGGATTCTCAAGTTTTTGGTAACATTCCAATAATTTTCAAAATACTTACCACCACTTTAGGGGATGGTAGTACAATTCTAGTTAGTAAAAATTGACTTTGGGCCAAGAAAATCAAAATGGAGAAAGGTAGAAGTTGATAGAAAATTAGTTACTTAATTTTTTACTTACCTTACTACTTCAACAAACACCGACCTTCTCGAATTGGTAGAACCTCTTGCTAATAATGTGTTATGAAATAGTATAAAAATTACAAAGAAAAAAATATGTAAAACAAGAGCAAGAATTTCCTTTCGATTCATTCAACCATTCTTTTTTCACCCATGCTACTATTTGTAGGACACCTACCCTTAAATTCATTTGAAAGTTACAAGAATAAATATAGGTATGTTTCATGAGTTATAGGGTAATTCGTGGGGTAGTATTAGTTTTAGGAGTTTATAAGAATTGACGGATGAATATGGAGGGACATCCAAATTATTTGACATATATTCATAACAATATGCTATTTATATATTTTTTTTTCATAAGATGCAAAATATATTTGTTTTGTGGGAAAAAAAACATATTATATGTTATTACTAATTTAGTTAATCAGTATTTACAATAATTATTTTTTAAAAATAGAAATAAGTTATAGTATATATCATTAATATTTTAAAAAGAATATTTTTTATATTAAATTATAATACATTAATAATATTTGAAAAATATATGAATATATATATATAGAAAATATCCCTTATGATTTGACAGGTGGGGAGAGGTAGGGTATGGCATAACAGGTTAGGTCAAGATGGATTTCTAGACAGACTCAGGCTTGACCTGACCCATAAATAGATCTAAAAGTAAATAACCTTTACTTTGGGTCTTACATATGATGACATTTTTTAAGGAAATTTTTATTTTATATGAACCACGAGGTTTGTGAGTACATGGATCAAGTCCATAATAGACTTTATTTGGATAAGGGAGATGCAAAAGAAATGATGTGTCACATTGGTGCTGTATGGAAAATTATTTAGGGAGTTTATGATGCACTAGGAATGTCTCATGTAATCTAAAAAACAAAGGCTTGTGAAAGTTGGGGTGAGAAAAGAATGGGATGTGGTGCTGTTCCAAGTGACGATTTTGTTCCATACTGCAACCCGAGGCAGCGATCTGGACAAATCGCCATCCCACGTAGCAACAAATCTTTAAAAAATTAAAAATTCTCCATTTCAAATGGGTTTCCAGGTTGACTGGACCAAATTGCTCACCAAAATGGTGTTTCCCTCCTCCTACCGATAACCCTTCTTCAAACATCAACCCTCGAATTTCTCCACTTCCCCAGTCCTTTTTTATAAAAAAATCTCTCTCTCTCTCTATGAAAAGCCACTCATTGTGCATTGATTATGATGATATTTTTCTTATATCTAAATATTATATTTTATTAATATTATTAATGATTATTAATAAAGTATTTTTTAAACATGGAGAAAGAGGATTATATGAACTTTTGTCTAATGTTGAGCCAAAAAAAACTTTGTTTAATAAATTTTATTTAATACTCCCTCCGTCCCATGATATAACTCGTTTTACTAGTATTAAGGTATAATTATGATACTTTTTTCATTTTTATCCTCCATTAATATTATCTTTCATTTATTATAAAGAAAGAGAATTGTAATCAAGAGAGAGAGAAGGGGCATTTTTTATTTAAATTTAAAAGTTTTTAATTCAAGTAAATTGACGGCTAACGACTTTTATTTTAGGATGGAGGTAGAATAGTAATTGGATTTTTTTTTTTAATATTTATATTTGAAAATTACGTATAGATGTTAATGTTGCGCAAATAACTTTAGCAATGCATTGCAACATTGTGGCAAGTTGCAAACCAGTCAAAGCTAGTCTTTGAAGATATTTTGAAATTTAGATGGAATTAAATATTTCCAAATATTCAAAGAAGCGGTTATTTCCTATCTAACTTGGAGAACAAGCTTCTGATGCGTTTTCTTGAATTATTACACAGGCTAGAATAGTTTTAATACGAGCGTATGTTGAGCCTTTGACAAGCAACTTGATTCAAAATTCAAAGGCGACAATTCCAGAACATATTGGAAGGAGTCAACCATATAAAAGGCGGAGAGCTCAAAATATTGAAGCAAGTAGAGAATTGGGCAAAGTTTAGTGAGAGAAATTATGAGTTACAAATTGCTTGACAAGTTACAACATATAGCCGGGATCAAGCAATTCATTCTTAAGAGATTATCAAAGCATTTCAACTGGAGATGTCATTCCTCTCAAGAAGACTGCAAGATCATATCTCATTCCCTATCTAATCAAGTTTGTCGACAAATCTGAAGGAGAGATATTTGCAGAAGGTGTTGCAACTTGATTGAAAGTTGCACCTTTAGAGGTTAGAAGCTGAAACTAACTTTGGAGTAAAGTTAGTTGTTGATTTCCTTGTAGCAAGGAAATTCATGCAAGATTGACGCTATTCATCAATCTTAAGTGGCTTTGGATTTTATTACACGAAATCTTTTTGTAATTCTTGTCAAGAAATTGATGCTGGTTGCATTGAAGTTTCTTATTGTAATTGGAATTATAAAAGAACATAATCTAGATAAAGGTCCCATAGAGTAGGCAAGGAGTTGGTTGAACTACGTTAACAAACGTGCTTGTGTCTTCATCTTAAATTTCTATTTGATTGAGTTACAATATTCCATATTGTTATATCATGAATAGATGTAACTTCACTTTCAATTGATATCAGAGATTTGATCACAATTGTTGTTGCGAACGCAACTCTAAGATCATGGTTTGAAGATTGTGTTAGAGATGAGTACATTCAAGGAAAGCCAATCATCCAATAGACCTCCGTTTCTTCATGAAGGTAACTATCTTTTTTGGAAAGCTAGAATGAGAGTTTACATTCATGCACAAAATGAATATGCTATAACTAGAGGATGGACTGTACCTAAGATTACAGATGAATCTGGAGAATTTGTTCCAAAACCGATTGAGAAATGGTCAAAACTTGAATTGAAAATGTTGATGGGAAATTTTAAAGCATTAAATGCTATATTTGGTGTTGTGGATTCTAATCAATTTCGTCACATTTCTCAATGTGAATCTGCAAAGTCGGCTTGGGATATTCTGAAGAATGTACATGAAGGAACTGATATGGTGAAGACGTAAAAGCTGCAACAACCTGACACCGAGTTCCAACAATTGCGTATGTTGGAAGAAGACACTATTCCAACATTTGCCAGTAAACTGAAGGCCTTGGCAAATCATGCGAATGTTCTTTGTGAATCTTGGTCAAAAACCAAACAAGCAAAGAAGATCTTGAGATCTTTACCACCAAGATTCAGAGCTAAGGTAACAACTATTGAAGAGGCAAAAGATATTTCCAAGATGCATCTAGACAAGTTGATCAATTCATTGCAAACCTATGAAATAAATCATTTTGTGAACAAGAAGAGCAAAGGTGTTGCACTTAAAGCCGATGTTGCATTTTTGGATGATTCAGATGCTGATGATGATCACATAGCCTTGATAACCAGAAAGTTCAAGATGTTTCTTATGAAGAAGAATCTTACTCTGTAAAAGTCAAACAAAGATTCGTTCAAGGCAAATTCCAAGGAGAAGTCCATGAATCTAAAATGTGAATCTATTCAAAGAGATGAAGATAAGAGAGATCCAAAAGATTCGGTTCAATGCCATGAATGTAAAGGATATGGTCACTAAAAAGTTGAATGTGCTAACACTCTTAGAAAGAAAAAGAACCAGAAGTCCTACAATGTAACTTTGAGTGACAGTGAAAGAGATAACGAAGAAAGCGACAAAGATGAAGTAAGTAATTTTGTTGCATTCTTTACAAAAGTTATAGTAGATGACTCAGTTGAGGTTCGTAGTAATTCTAATAGGAATAATAATGATGTTAAGTTTGAGACATCTTCGATTGATGAATCGCTACTAGAAGTTTATGATCAACTATGTGATCAATAGACTCATTTGTCAAAAAAGTAGTTGTTACGCAAGAAGGATAATAGAGTTGTAATTGCTGAGAGAGACACATTAAAAGTAGAAGTTGCAAGATCACAAAAATCTATGACAAAACAACAAATGAAGTTTGATGCTACTGAAAGTAATTTGAAAGATGTTGAAAATCAGATTTACAGGTTAAATACTGGGAAAATCAAGTTTCAAGAAGCTTTATCTTTAGGTAAGCCAGATGGTAATAGAACTGTGTTGGATATCATGTCGCAACTTCCACAATTGCAAAATGTCCTACTATGACAACATGGAAGAGAGTCACAACTAAGTAGAAACGAAGGAAGTCTTTACCAACATACTTTTATTGTGGTAAAATTGGTCATATCAGAAAGAGATGCTACAAAAGAAGGTATCAAGCTTCTAAAAAAATAAAAGGCAAATAGATATAGGTCAAGAATCAGACAGATAAATTCCTAGTAACACATTATGCCTTGAAAGCTTGCATTGACAACAATTGACACATGGATAGCGAATGTTCTCAACACATGACTAGAAATAAGAATTTTCTTTAGGATCTTGTGTTAAACACGTCTGGTTATGTTACACTTGGAGATGAACAAGAAAGAAAGTTGCAAGTTCTAGAAATTTGAAGTTAGCTGGTTTGCCAACTCTTCATAATATACTTTATGTTGAAGGATTGAAGACAAATCTTATAAATATAAGTCAACTGTGTGATCAGTGTTACAACATCAGGTTTCATTACAACAATTGTCGTTAAGTGCTTTCTGAAAAGAGTTAGAATAGCTAACAACTATTGTCAAGTTGAACTTTCACCCTTGTGTATGTTGAGCAAAATTGAAGAAACTGAGATTTGGCATCAAAGGTTGGGTCCTGTCAACTACGAGATGTTATATCAACTTAATAAGCTAGGAGCTGTGAAAGAACTACCCTCTATAAAGAAAAAAGTTGATACAATACGTGAACCATGTCAAGGTGGAAAGCAAGTGAGAAAATCATGCAAACGAGTCAGTGAAGTTACAACCTCATTAGTGTTACAACCACTACACATGGATCTATTTGGTCCTACCCAAGTTGAAAGTCTAGGTGGAAAGCAATACGTTTTTGTTTGTATTGATGACAATTCAAGATTTAAATGGGTTGATTTTCTTAGAGAAAAAGGTGATTTGTTTGGTACTTTCAAGAACATAGTTATTCGAATTCAAGTTGAAAAGAATAAGAAGATCAAGATTTAAGAGTGATCATGGTTTTGAATTTGATAACAAGTCTTTCATTGATATCTGTAATGAGTTTGGAATATATCAAGAATTCTCTACACCTAAGACACCACAGCAAAACGGAGTTGTTAAGAGAAAGAATCGACCAATTGAAGAGATGGCTCGTGTGATGTTACATGTCAAGGAAAGGTCACAACACTGGTGGGCAGAAGTTGTGAGCACTGCAACTCATATCATTAACAAAGTATATCTGAGACCTCACACTAAGAAGACACCTTATGAAATTTGGAGAGGTAAGAAACCTAATCTGAAGTATTTTCATACTTTTGGAAGTAGATGTCATATCTTGAATGATAGAAATTATTTGGGTAAATTTGGTTGCAAGGGTGATGAAGGTTTCTTTCTTGGTTATGATGCAAATAGTAAAGCATATAGAGTCTAACATAAGTGGACTAAAACTTTGATGGACTCTATAAATGTTGTTGTTGATGATTTTGATGGTGTAAATCACAAATAGCAATCGGATAATGAAGATGAATCTACTATTAAATTTGATTTTGAGGTTCAAAAAACTTATATAGTTGAACAAATTGTTGATTTGGAGGATAAAAAGTCAGTTGAGAATGTTGTACATACAGATACGGATACTGCTAAACCTGAAGTTACAATAGTAGAGGAATCCTCGTCTAGAATTAAACTCTATCATCCCAAAGAAGTTGTGATTGGTGACATATAAAGATTCTGTGCGAACAGGAAATAAGTCAAAGGTGAATTACATAGATATGATGAATTCTGTATCATACACATCTTTGATTGAACCACAGAATGTTAAAGAAGCCTTGCTAGCTGAACATTGGTTTAATGCTATGCATGATAAACTGCAACAATTTGAAAAGAATGAAGTATGGTTTTTGGTTCCTAGACCTTGTGATGTGAATGTCATAGGAACAAAGTGGATCTTCCAAAACAAAACAGATGATTATGGCAACATTATCAAAAATAAATCTAGATTTGTAGCTCAAGCTTATACTCAAATGGAAGGGATTGATTATAAGAAAACATTTGCTCCAACCGCAAAATTGGAATCAGTTAGATTACTTCTGGTAGTTACATGTTCACAAAGATTCAAGTTACTGCAAACGAATGTCAAAATTACATTTCTAAATAGTTATTCGAATGAGGAAACCTATGTTGAACACCTATGGGATTGGAAAATCCAAATTTTCCTAATCATGTGTATAAATTGAAGAAGGCTCTTTCTGGGTTGAAACAAGCACCAAGAGCATGGTATGACAGGTTAACAGGTTATCTCCTGAAGAGAGGTTATAATATGGATGGTGCAGACAAGACATTATTTGTGAAGAAAGAATGTAAAGATGTTATGATTGTTTAAGTTTATGTGGATGGCATTGTTTTTGGATCAACTTCTAAGAAACTGACTACTAAATTTATACATTTGATGCAACAAGATTTTGAGATGAGTCTGATTGGTGACTTGGCATTCTTTTTTTTACTACAAATGAAACGACTGGAGGAAGGCATCTTTATTTTAGAGTCCAAGTATGCTCAAAACTTAGTGAAAAAGTCTAGGATGCAACATACTAAGGAGATCATGACATCAATGGGATCTACAACCAAGATGGTTAAAGATGGGTAAGGCAAACCAGTAGATCAAAAGATGTATAGAAGTATGATTGATGGACTTTTATACTTGACTGCAAGTAGACCAAATATTACATTCAGTGTTGGTATTTGTGATAGATATCAAGTTGCACCTAAAGAGCCAAGTCTTACTGCTATAAAGAGGATTCTAAGGTACATAAATTCCACACTTGAATATGAAATTTTCTATACAAAGGATTCAAGCATGCAGTTGTCGGGCTATAACGATGCTAATTAGGCAGGCAACGGAGATGATCAAAAGAGCACTTTGGGTGGTTATGTTTATCTAGGTCACGACTTAGTCTCATGATATAGCAAGAAGCAAAATTGCATTACATTGAGTATTGCTAGAGCAGAGTATATAGCTGCAGGAAGATGTTGTACACAACTCTTATGGAAGAAACAGATGATGGAAAACTATGGGAATAAACAAGACTAGCTGATTATGTACTATGACAATCAAAGTACAATCAACATTTTAAAGAATCCAATTGAACCTTTAAGGAATAAGCACATAGATATCATACATCATTTCATTAAAGAACTGGTTGAAGAACATGTTGTTACATTGGAACATGTTGCAACTGAAAAACAGATTGTTGATATTTTCAAGAAGCCTTTATCTTCTGAAAATTTTATTGAGTTAAGAAAAGGTATGGGTCTTTGTGTGGTTTGACCAAATGTGTTTTGAAAATAAGACTGGAAGTTAAATCAAGCAGGAGGAATATAGCTGGAAATAGAGATGCAATCTCTAGTAAAGAAGACATTGAAGTCAAAAAAAAAAAAAAAAAATTAAATCATGAGAGAATAAAGTCTCTAATATTATCTTCACTGATGTTCCTCAAATTGAAGTTGTTAGTTTGACACTTGATAGCGACAACACTCTGACAGCCCACAACAGAAAGAGAAAACAATAGAGGAACTTGATAAAGCTACAAGGGGTTCAAGTAATACTCAAGAACCATCTGGGTTTATTACGAACAGTGATATTGTTCATGCTAGTCCTAGTATACTTGAGAAAGATCCTACTTTTGTTGATGACTTGGATTTTACTGTGGATGAAAATCTGGTAATGGATCTCGTTAAGGGGGAGGAACCTATTGATATTCATGGTGGTGAGGAATCAGTTAATGTACTAGTTGAAGCTGTTTTTTAGCAATCTGTAGATGTTGGAATTGAAAAGGAGGACGATGATCTTGAAGATATCATGACAGAGATTGATGACTTTATGATAGTTGAAGAACCTGAGGTTAGTCGTTAATGAGATTACTTTCGAGAAGAATGATTCTGAAAAATCGTTCTCTAAACATGAAAAAGCATATGAAGAAGAATGTTTAGAAAAAAGGAAGTTCAAGTGATACTGAAACAGTTAAAACTTCTGAGTATGAAGCAACTCACAAAAAGATGAAACAAGTGAAGATGGTGAATCAAGGGATTCTGATTCAAAGAAGTCAGAAATGGAAAAATCTACAGAATCTGAAAGGAAAAAAGGAGGTTTGAATGATTCTAATAATTATGTCAATTTGGCTGCAATTGAAACACACAACTTATTAGTTTCTCTACATGTAATTGAAGATACTGTAGGGACAAAGTCACATAAAGTAGAGACTTGTAAGAAGAAGAAAACTGTTCATTCTAATGAAGTAGATGGTCTTGTTGAGTTTAAGAAGTTAAAGAAGAATTTGCTTGGTATTGATAAGAAACTTGATGCTTTATTGGGTTTGTTTAACTCACCGTAGTCTGCATTTTGAAGAATTCAATGGGAGATATTAGCACCTGAGAGGGAGTTTTGCAATTATTAAGGGTGAGTTTTAGGTTTCTAAGAAGATTGTAGATTGCTGGTGAATTGCATTTGATGATCAAGTTGTAACTTGGTTTAGATTTCATGTTTTTGACATTATTCTGGTTTGTAATATTATTAGTATGGGACTTTATGTTCGGATTGCTTGAAATACTATTGCTTGGACTGCCTGGAATACTGAAGGTGAATTCATCAAAACAAATGACAGGGGGGGGAGGGGAGGATTGTTGTGGAAATAACTTTAGTAATGTGTTGCAACACTGTGGTAAGTCGCAATCTGGTCAAAGCTGGTCTTTGAAGATATTTTGAAGTTCAGATGGAATTAAATATTCTAGAACATTCAAGGAAGCAATTATTTCCTAGCTAACTTGGAGAACAAGTTTGTCGTGCTTTTTCTTGAATTATGTCGTGCTGGAACAATTTTAATAAGAACGTATGTTGCGTCTTTGACAAGCAACTTGATTCAAAATTCAAAGGTGGCAATTCCAGAACATATTGGAAGGAATCAAACACATAAAAGGCGAAGTACTCAGAATATTGAAGCAAGTAGAGAATTGGGCAAAGTTTAGTGAGAGAAATTCTGAATTACAAATTGCTTGACAGGCTACAACACATAGCTCGAATCAAGCAATTCATTCTTGAGAGATTATTAAAGCATTTCAATTGGAGATCTAATTCCTCTCAAGAAGATTACAAGATCATATCTTCATTCTCTTTCTGATCAAGTTTGTCGACAAATCTGAAGGAGAGATTTGCAGAAGGTGTTGCAACATGACTGAAAGTTGCATCTTCAAAGATTAGAAGCTGAAACTGACTTTGGAGTCAAGTTAGTGGTTGATTTCCTTGTGGCAAGGAAATTCATGCAATATTCAAGCTGTTTTCAGCTAATATGTTGTATTAAATGAAAATAAAACAATTTTTTATGTATGAATCTCCATAATTTACAAATAATTTTGATATCAAAAACAAAATTTATAAATTTTGGGTTTTATTTTACATAGAATAATTTAAAAATAAAACTATTAAATGAATCTAGTTTATTTATTAACTTATTTTATATAAGTTTTAAATAAACACAGTTATTAATGATTTATATGATAGATGAGGTGAAAGTTTTAAAATGAGATTTTTCTTTTTAGGAAATTTTAATATCAACAAATTTAATAGATAATTTATAAGAAATAAGAGTTTGATTTAAAAAAAAAAAAAAAACATCCATTTTGAATGCTTTCTAAATTCTCAGCATGCATAATATTTTTCTCTACTTTTAAAAATTAATGAGTTGAATAGAATGTCTCTTCCTATTCTCCTACTAAATTTTTTGAATTAAAAAAATTTAATAACTTGATAAGACGTCTCTTTATAGGGGCGTTTTCACATTTACCCAATTTGAGGTGAAAGATTTCAATATTACCCAAATCTGTACAATATTTCATAATTTATACAACTCTAAAACTAACTTTTCACTCTATACCCATTTTGACTTTTTCCTTTGAAAAAAAAGACAAAACTAACCTTTATTCACTTTTATCATGTAGTTATTATATTGCCATCAACATTCAAAACAACCCAACTACCTCTGCAACTGCTGTAAAACCGAATTGAAGACCATATTGATGAAGTTTCCTTGTTGAAAGTTGAACTTGAAGGAACTCATTCTCCCTCTTGAAAAAAAAAAAAAGTCGACCCTTGGGTTTAGGAGAGGAGTTGATTTTTTCCTTCACAAGATCAAGCTCGCGTCTCGTCATTCAGAACAAGTTGTTGTTCAGTTCTTTTTTTCTTTTTCTTTTTTTGCTATTATGGTGTTTGATGATTGTGTTTTGATTCCTAAGTGTTGTAGGATTTTTCTGGTCTGATGTTTTGTGTTGTTTGTTTGGTGCAAGGAAGGAAAGAAAAAAAGTTGTTTGTGTTGAGTGTTTGAAGTAATGGCCGACCTTCGGGGGTTCTATTCGACCTTCTAGATGTCTATTCTACCTTCAATACTATAAGCCGACCTTCTAGCCCAATTTTTTTTTTTTTGTTGGTTCAGCCGACCTTTTAATTGATCCTTTCGACCTTCTAAGGATTATATCGACCTTCAAATGATGTAATCGACCTTCAGTTTTATTAAAAGAAAAAAGGTTCAATAGACCATCCTTAAGGTCGATTAGACCTTCGAAGGGATTATATCGACCTTCCATATGATCACCTCGACTTTCAAGCATTTTTTCCAGTCCTTTTTTTTCTTTCAAAAACTATGTAGACCCTTTTTTCTCTGCTTCGTTTTTTCAATCAAGATATTTCTCCCCTTTGCTTTCTATTATTAGTTGTACATTATCCATCCTGAAAATATTTTTCTTTGGATTCTTGCAGAAATGGGCTTAATCAGAATTATTCTTCATGATGGTTCTCTAAGTGAAAGGGCGCGTCCGATAGTCATACTCGACGACATCAGTTATGAAGATTTTAGGATAACTATGGTAGGCTGCATGAAGATTGATTTAAACCAATTTGATGTACAAATCTCATTTGCATCCAGATTATCTGATGGAGCTACTAAATTAATGGAAATTGAAGATACATATGGGATCATGTTTTTTAAGGGGGAAGCTGATCCTCAAATGGTGATTGTTAACACAATTAAAAGATTACATCAGTGTGGTGGTGATCCTGTAATGGATGATTTTTTTAATGCATAAGAAAGGAATCCAGATGGGACATTCTCACCCGTAAACGATGAACCTAGGCCATTCGGAAATATTTGCACCGATGTTAATGTTGATGATTACTACGAAGAAGAATATATCTGCGGTGTCGATGATGATGTTCCCGTGAACTTTGACAATAGGGTTAGACACGTAGTTCCTTTTCAGCAGTTTATACCGGATCCATCTACTTAATTCACAGACATGGATTGGGGTGATGAACCAGAGGTGCATTATTCCGAAGATGAAACCATTCCACTTGTGGGTAAGATAGGGAAGGATTCATTTTTTAACAATAAGGATGAATTAACAACAGCAATCGGTCAATATTTGCTCGAGAATCGATTTTCTTATCGAGTGGTATGCCCAGATAAGGCAAGATGAGAGGCGCGATGCAAGAATCAAAAAGATTGCACCTTCATGATACGTGCACAGTGTAGAGCCGAATGCCAGATATAGGTGATTCATAAGTTTGTCCAGACTCACACTTGCATTCAAACTATAGAACAAAGCTAAAAAAGGGATGTAAGTGCATCAACAATTGGTTGTTTGTACGATAGTAAAATCATCGGTACAAATCACACCCTCAAAAATGTGATTCCAGACATGGGGAGAATTATGGTGTCAAGGTAGGATACACCAAAGCATGAAGATCATTGCAGCGTGCAAAGGAAATTGCTTATGGAACTCCAAAGGACTCACTAAAACATCCAACATACTTCTACCTCCTGGAGCGTACAATGCCTGACTCAGTGACCAGCATAGCATTGCCGGAGGAGCATTCTGTGAGGTCATTTTGTGCACTTGGTCCTTCGATCGAGGGTTTCAAGTACATGAGACCTGTCATTGTCCTTGATGCAACACTTGAAAAATGCATAAGAGAGCAAAATTTACGCAGTTGTGTGTGTGGATGGAAACGGACAAACTGTTCCATTTGAATTCGGATTTGGTGAAGATGAGGGCAATAATTCATGGGAGTGGTTCTTAAGAAGACTAAGAACTACATACGGATCGCCCGATGATTTGGTAATTGTTTCCGATCGACACAAAAGCCTACTATACAAGTGAGAAAAGTGTATCCCAATGTTCCACATACTTATTGTTTTCAACATTTGAAGGAAAACTTGAAGACAAAGTGCAAAGATCCTCATGTTCAAACGATTTTCAAAAGTGCTGCATATGCCTATGATAAGGACAAATGCGAACACCACTTTAGGGAGATTGAACGTATACATCCTGGGGTTCATCAGTGGTTGGATGTTGAGGTATGGCGATTGGGTTGGGATGTGCTTACTATCCGAAGAATCGATACAACCAAATGACAAGCAATCTCATTTAGTCCTTCAATGAAGCGAACAAGAAAGCTCAGAAATTGCCAATTACATCCGCTCATGAGTTTTACAGGGGTTTGTGTAAGAGTTCGTTCAATAAATGTCAAGAAGCAGCCATTGCAATGCCTGTTATTATTACCAAAAGTGTTGTGGAACGAATTGAGGAGGAAGCTGTTTTGGCTAACCAACAATGGCTGCGTACTACATCCATTCGAGCTAGGGAGGAGTATGTAGTCGTTAATCCCCCACAAGAAGCAAATGCTATTATGGATATGATTCGAAGGACGCATGGATGTCGGAGATGGGATATAGAGGGAATTCCATATAAACATGCCATTGTTGTTGCCAGGTATTGAAAAACCTTCATACAATTTAAACTGACGTTCTAGACAGCCGATAGGTTTGACCTTCCGGAACGTCTCTATTGTCTCAAAAATAGATCTCATAATCCCAATTTGTTTTTTCTCATCTTTAATTTGTTATTGGGAAATTGTGGCTCACTACTATTCTTTGTGCGTGGAAATTCATTTAACATGGAAATATTGAGGAAGGCACATGCACCTTCGATACAACCTGTTTCGTTGTCTTCAACTTTGGATAGAATTGCAGGTTTGGAAGATGCGGCTGTAAGTGCATCGTTTGCCAGAAGAGGGGTAGGAAGACCACAAGAAGGTCGATTCCTATCTCGAAGTGAGCAATTTCCATGCAGGAAAACTTGCACAACATGCAAAAGAAAAGGACACAATCCTCAAACTTCTCCGAACATAGCCACAGAAGCAACACCAACCGAAGTAGAGGTTCCCTTGTCATATGATCATACTCAAGAAGGGCACCTATCTATGAGGAGATCTACCCAAGAGTCTTAGGTTTCTGGACAAACATTGGGGGCAACAGTTGAAGAGGGAGTGTTTGTAAATGTTAATGTAAGTGTTGCCCATGAGAATGTAAATGCTTTGAAGTCGATGTTGGTGTTGAGATGATTCATGACTTGTAATCGATTTTCATATTCTTACTAGTTTGCAATATTTTCATTTATCCCACCACATGTTTTTTTTATTTTTCTCAGCCATATTTCTTCTTCTTCTTCTGCAAGTCATTAAATTGGGTGGAAAAATTATGATAAACAACTGGGGAGATGAGAATTGGGTTTGGAAATGGGAAACTGGCTTTTCTCATTTGAAACGATGGAAGGTCCGGATGATCTTGTGGATGTTCGAGATGATCTTTTAGAAGGTCGGGATTATATTCCGAAGGTCGGTATTAACTTCTAAAGGTCGAGGAAAGACTTTTCAAATGTGAAATTGGCCAAGTCCTTGCATCGTCCTTAGGAGGATAATAACGACCATCAAATAATTATACTGACCTTCAGAATATATTTCCGACCATCCACCATTTCAAACAACGAAAAAGCTTTTTTTCCATTTCCAAACTCATATTTCACCTCCCCAGTTGTTTAGGTATCTCTTTTGCATCCGAGGCATGTTAGTGTCACTGTCAAACCAGATTCCAAGGCATGTCACGGTCACTGTCATATTTTCATGACTTGTAATTATCTTCATATTCATTTTATATGATTAGGAGTAGTTTTTTTGTTTTTTAATAATTCTTTAATTCTAATTCAAAAAAAGAAGAAGTATTGTGTCATAAAAAAAAAAAAGAATTATGGGAGCATTTCTTTCTTCTTTTTCAAAACTTTTGTTTAAACTTTGAACACAGTCACCTTTAACAAATTTCTATTACAAATATGAACTAACCTAGGGGGGAGTTACTGAAAATTCAACAATACTTGAGCTAATGAGGTTACTATTGTCCTCATTTAAACAAAAAGCATTTAAGTTGGTTGAAGCCATATTGATAAAGCAAGAGGAGGAACTAAAGAAAAAGCATAGTTTGAAGGAGCTTGAAAATCTAGAAATGAAAGAAGATTTGATGAGGTTAGAAAAATACAACTCGAAACTAAAGACGGAAAGGTTGAAGGAACTTGCTTTAGTCTCCAACCTTTCCGTCTTTAGTTCCAAGTTTTCTTTTTCTACTCTCATCAAATCTTCTTTCATTCCAGATTTTCAACCTCCTTCAAACCATGCTTTTTCTCTAGTTCCTCCTCTCACTTTATCAATATGGCTTCCCCCCCCCCCCCCCAACAACATCTATAAAACCCATTTTTCAAATTCTTAATCCAACCCTCTACCTAAAAACAAAGATTAAAGGTAATATCTTTCTTACATGCTCCAAACAAACAAAATAAAAAAAATTGGTGGTATAAATATTGTATGTGGGAAAGAAAATCGACGTAACTAGCCTCCAATAAAGAACCACATCTCGTCGGTCCGGGTACCCTCCAAAATGACCTCCCGTCTCAAATCATGCCGAAACTGAAAGGTATGCTGGGCGAGATCCATATCTCTAAAGTAAAGAAACAAATGAAACAGTTCGTAAGAAAAAAATTCATACAGTTAAACTCGCTTTTTCCATGACACAAGTGACCAATCTCTATGATTTTTTTTTTAATCAGAGAATTCTTTATTTTGAGTGTGAAATGTAACACAATAAGTGTTTCTCTGAAACCATGAAGACTGTCATGGGTCCATGTTTAATTCGTGCACGTGCACAAATGGATCCATCAATGCTCTAAGTTTATCTACTGCACCATCGGTATTCTTATCGATCAAGCTTGTCAAAGAAGCCCTTTTTTGTTTTGCAAGACTGCTTTTCCTTTTAGCATCAGATGTGCAAGTCTCGAGATAGACGTCCTCGGAAAATTCCAATTTACCAGGCATAAAATATTATATAACTTATCAATATTGGAATAGGATGTCCAAGATGGGATTATCTTCCGGCATATCTGAACCTTTGGCAAACTCTTCCTCAATAGGTTGTTTTGGTAGCTTGGTGTGTGAACCTCATCTAGGATCAGAATGCCACATATCCGAAGGAGACCTTGAAATGCCTAACATTCTGATCCTAGATGAAGGTCACACACCGCGCAACCAAAACAGCCTATTGAGATAAGAGTTTGCCAAAGGTTCAAACAGGCTAGAAGATAATCCCATCTTGGACATCCTATTCCTATACTGATGATTTATATAATATTTAATGCCTCGTAAATCCAAATTTTCCGAGGACTTCTCAACATTGCCATTCACGTCTGGTGCTGAAAGGAAAAGCAGTCTTGCAAAATAAATAATGGCTTTCTTGACAAGATTGATTGGTAAGAATTCCGATGATGCAATAGAGGAACTCAGAGCACCGATGGATCCATTTGTGCTCGTGCACAACATAAACATGGACCCGTGACAGTCAGGTACTGGAACACACTCTTTGTGTCCTTTACTGTAGTGCCCCATGAATACTTAGCATGTATGCTAAGTGTGTTCCTGGAAGGCACAAGGCTAATTAGAAAAACTCTTTGTCCAAAGTCAATGGTCGAATAAAGACTTGGCAAATTTCAAAATATAATAATAAAATAATTTTCAACGAAGGTCGAGATAATCCCACTAAGGATCGGTATTATGGGTTGTAGGTTGGTTTTAGCATCTAAAGGTTAAAGAAATACTTGGCCAACTTTCAAATTTGCAAGTCTTCCTTCGACCTTCGAATGATAAACCCAACCTTCAGCCAATAATAACGACCTTCAGTGAGATAATCCCGACCTTCCACCAATTCAACCCTGAAATTCTAATTCTCCAAACCAAAAGTCTCAACATCATTTTGCATACAAAGTCTCAACATTTTATAAATCATAAGAAAATCTGTCAAAAAAACCAAAAAAATACAAAAAAAATCACAAGCAAACTGTTCGTATTCAACTGGAAAAGAAAAAAAAAACTCAGTTCAATACACATCGCAGCAATCTCATAAATTTCTATTAAACACTATCACTTCAAAAGCAAAGAAATTAAACTATCATGGAAGGGGAACTATCATGTCTTTTGAACTGCCAAAAATCCTTTTCCCCATTTCCAAACTCAGATCTCATCTCCCAATTGTTTATGTAGCTATTTTCCGGAAGAGACATGTCACTGTCACTGTCAAACCTTATTGACTTCCTTTAGCGGTCAGAAAATAATAATATTCTTGACTTGTAATTATCTGAATATTCATTTTTGCCTTCCATGACCTGTACTTTATTTAATGTTAGTTAATCATCACTTGTATTTTTTTTATATTATTTTTTATTACACAACATAAATAAAACAAGTAATATTATTTCATTTTCATTTACATAATTTAAATTCTATTCGAAATAAGAGAGAACGAATATAAATACAAATAAGGTGTCCAGTTATTGAAAATTTGATCAAAAAAAATTTTATACAGTTAAACTCGCTTTTTCGAGACACTAATTACCACCTCTAGGACGTTTTATAATCAGATAATTTTTTATTTTGAGTGTGGAATGTAACACAATAAGTGTTTCTCTAAAACCATAAAGACAAGGCAAACTCGCCCTTAGTAAATATGAATTTGGCAAGAACACCTCCCTCAAGACTTGGACAATGCGCAAAAGAAACATGGACCCGTGACAGTCGGATCTTGAAATACACTCTTTATGTCCTTTACTGTAGTGCTACATGAATACTTAGCATGCACGCTAAGTGTGCTCCCAAAAGGCACAACGCTAATTTAAAAAAAAATAATCCTTGTTATTATATTTATTTTATAGATTGAAATATAAAAGATGATATAATTTATTCTCAAATTAACATTTTATTCATAAGAGATTAATTAATTTAGTAGTAATAGACTACTAGTACCAAAGCAATGAGGTCACAAAAGAGAAAGGAAAAAAAAAAAAAAAAGAAGTAGAGTAGTAGTGATAGTAGCTCAGTTAACACTACGAGTAGCGGCACTACCTACTCTGCTAATCGATGTGATAGCATTGTCAGGTAATCAATGATGTCATCACTTGCAAAAAGTAAAAGCTTTTATTTAATTTAAATTATTATAATAATTA
>JAOXNR010027936.1:0-23626 GCA_028571225.1 Parsonsia alboflavescens | reverse complement strand
ATTAAAGATTTGATCTTTATTATTAAGTATTTGTGCAATTCTTATTTTCATCTTATTAATTATGTTTATTAATTTAGCCTAATCACCTTGATTAATTTGCATGATTATATTGCTAGGGTTTAAATATTATGGCTAAGATTGATAAATTCACAAGTAGCAACTATTGTTTAAATTTGGTTTGGCTAACAACTTTATATGACAATGGGGAATTGTATGAATCAAATTGCATGAACTAAAGCTACTTGGTATGTAATTTGATGCTGGTGATTGCTTTATGCTTATGCAATTTAATTGATTAAATATATTGTTCGCTACGACATAGGTGTAAATTAGGAATTTTTTTTCTCTCTACTAGAAGTAGATATATTTAAATTACAAGAATTTGAGAGCTAAGACAAATTTTAAAACCAACTACTTAATTGTGTTATTTGATCAATGATTGACAATTGACCTATGGATTGTTTCTTGTTAACTACTTTCCTGATTGATAACTCCTATCTTCGAATAGTTTTCTTTTAGTTTTCTCTTTTTAAGTTGTAGATTTTTTATGCTTCAATTCTATTCCCCAAACCTTGTCAATTTGTAGGTTTGTACTTAGAACCAATTCTCGTGAGATTGACCTTTACTTGCCCTTGCTACTTGTTAGGAAAAGTTAGGTATTAGCTTGTTTATGTCGTTTCTTCCAGGGTTCTTAATGAGACTCTTGAATTCTTCAATACTTGGCTAGGGTAATTGATTGGATTGATGAAATCCAACTAATAGAACATATTGGAAGACAACCATGGTCATTGGTAATCTAGCTTAAACCTCTTATGACGTCTTGGGAATAATCTCAAATAGGTGTGTTTTTGATTGATTTTGAATGAAGAATCCATGTCAATTTTGAGATCACATCATCTTTTTGGTATCAGAGCTTAGGTTTTTCATTAGGAGGTTTTCCTATCTTTACTTGCTTTCTTGTTTAAGGGCGAAGATCATTTTGTTTCTTTGAAATCCTATGATCTTATGTGACTTTGTATTTTTTCTTTTACATGAATCCTGGTTTTTCTTCTTGTGATCTATTGAGAATTGTGGAATTATGTCCAAGAACAAAAATCAAGGCCAATTCAATTTGTTTGTTGATTCAACTTCTTCTACCATCTCTACAAAAACAAAAAGTACAAGGAAAAAAGAAATGGAGAGATCAAATATCTCCAAATCTGAAAAATTCAAAAAATCTATTAAAAAAAGTGATCAAAATTTGAAATTGAGGTTGAGGTACCATTTGTGAAGTTGAATTCTATTGATATGTTCATCAAATTGACGGGTAGAGCTTGAATTGCCTATTTGCCTATTGAAAACTTGTTATTGGGACACTTGATCATTTTGAAATTGCTGAAAATTTGGATCACAACTCTTTGACCCCAAGGTGTTCAATAAATTGCCTATCATGTATTTTTCCTTGAATTCCAAGTGATCGATCTATTATTGTCTTCTGTTCAATGACCATCTTCTTTAAAACTCTTATCTCTTTGAATCTTATATGTTGGAAGATATAAAATATTTTATTTGAGTTTTTGATGTTTGATGTGGTTACCTTGTTGAGTAATTGTCTACTCCTGAAATTGCATTAAGAACTTGAAGATGAGCTAAGAGAGGTAAAAGGCATAAGGGGGTGAGCACATTAGAGAGAGAAAAAGCCATTTCTAAGAGAGATACACGAGTGGGTTGTGAGGACATGCAAATTCCCCTATTTTTGTTTGTTCATTTTGTAGGTACTTCATGGATAAATCTTCACCTCAATCATCATTTTATTGAGAAAGAAGGGAGACATCACATCCTAGTTCTTTTAAGAAGTATGAGCCATTTGAGAGGGTTGGAAGAAAAAGCTAACAAATGTATCCATCCAGAAGGAGATATGAACATGGGGAGTATGATGATGGTGACTAGTGTGATAATGAAGTGAGGCCAAGAAGACATGGAAGAAAATGAGGCCATTGCAGACATCTTTGGAGCCATCACATGACCATCCAATATTTCTATGGTACATTTGATCCTGAAGTTTACCTTGCTTGGGAAAGAGTTGTAGAACTTGTGTTTAAAAATGATGATTACTTGGAAGGAGAAAAGATGAAGTTAGTTGTTGATAGCTTTGAGAGCAAAGCCTTAGCTTGGTGGGAAGAAGACTCGAAATATCAAAGAAGATTTGGAATGCTTATTACTACATCGGAAGGATTGAGGAACTATATGAGGGAAAGATATGCACCAAAACTCTACTACAAAAATGTTACTCCAAGCTTCAAGAATGTGAGAGAGTACCATGAAGAGTTGAAGATTGCATTGGAGAGAGGTAACATAGTGGAGTATGAAGAAGACAAAATGACTAGATTTCTCAATGGCTTGAATCAAGATATTTGGGAATTAGTTGAGCCATACGAAGAAGAGAAATCCATTCCCAAGGAGCAAAACCTGAAATCCAATCTAAGTGACAAATTGCCAATTGAAGAGGCTCCTAATCAAATTAAGCAAGTTGTCGATAACGAGACACTTCATGCAGAAGATGAACAAATGAAGACCTTCAAGAAGGTAACTCAAAAGATTGATGCAATAATGGAAAAGATGGAGGAATATTCTAGAAGGAAAGAAAAAGGAAAAAAGAGAGAAAAGAGACAGAAGAGTTTGAGAGAGAAAAAGATCTTGAGAGACAAGCAAGAGAGATTGAGAAAAAACATGAGGTGAAAAATGAGAGAGAGCTTGAGAGCATAAAAGAATATGAGACAAAAGAAGAAGAGAAAGAGATAAAAAGTTAGAGTGACTTGGTTCTCAAAACGAGCAAAGAGGATTTTATCCCCATTTCTAACATTGGCCATTCATTATCTAGTTGCCTTGTTCCTAATTTTCAGGTTTCTAAAGGAGTAAAAAAGATAAAGAGAACAATAACAAAAGGGAGATGAATGCTATGTTAAGGTGGTGCACTCTTATATCTACACTTGGTGATAGTTTGTTGAAATTTGAACATGAAAGATTGCTTTCTATGACTAAGTGTGTGTTTAAAGATGCTTATGATGTTCATAAGCAAGGTGCTATAGTGAAGTTTCTTGATCATGATGGTTTCTTATTTAGAGAAAGCATGTCTTATACTTCTTCAAGTTTAGTGACAGATTTTATGGATTTTGAGTAATCACTTGTGAAAGAATATGCTTGTGACTATGTGTTTGATGTGTCAAGACAAATCATACATTATGAAATTTATAAGCATGTTTATTATTTGCTTGGTCAAAATGCTATGCTCATGCCTATGGATTCTATGTGTGAATTGTTGATACTTGATATTCATGAGAATTACTTGGAGTCACATTCTTTGGAATTGGGATACTTGAATGTCTTGTTCAAGCATGGCTTTGGGATATACATGAATGAAATTTCAAAGTTTGTCTTGGATGATCGATTATTGTGGATATTTGATATTGCCATCCTTGATTCAAACTTTTCTCTTTGTGGTATCACATGCTGATTCCTTGTTGATTCTAAATCATTGATCATATTGTGTGCAATCTATTTTATTGTTAATGTGAGAGAAAGTTCAAGCCTATTGAGAGTCATTGCTTGAACATTTGTGAAGAAGCTTGTGAATTTCATGATACTATGCCTAGAGAAGGTACTTTACATATTCTTGCATATTCTAAGCATGATGATTTCTTCGATTTGTTGAAACTTAAGAATCACTAGGGAGCATACTTGTTGAGTTCTTGTGAATGGGCATATCAATATCATGACGAGGAATTGTTCTTAAATGTTCAAATCATGAATGCAATGTGGATGATCTTTATTGTATGATGTTATGGACTGTATTTTGTGCCACCAATAGAGATTTATTGAGGTTTGTTAGAAATCCCCTATTTTTAGAAGACTAGAATGATGTCCATCTTGATAAATTGATGAGTTCTAGCATATGTGAAGAGTGTTTTCTTATTAATTATATGCATTTGTTTGATGCTTTTGATGGAGGACACATATATGCTATGTTAATTGATTGTTTTTTTAGCATAATGTCTTTGAATCCTAGGTTTAGAGAACCTACACATCATGGTTTATGGGGTCATAGACCAATGGGATTTAATGCCTTATGGTCATATGCTTTGAATGATAGGAATTGGTTTCTTGGTCATTCTAAATTGTTCCTTTTCCTTGTCGATGATGTTTCTTCTAATGAGCTTATTGTAGGTGACAAGGATTATATATCTATCAAAGAGAGACCACCACCTTCAAAGAAGGCTATGGTAACGCAGTATCACCTTCTAACTTCCTTGAAGGATGACTTGAAGTTACTTGGTAAGTATACTTTTGATCCTTTAAACCATGCTAGTGATCATTCTGTTTTCTATATTACATAAAGATTTGAGGTTGAATCCTTTTGAGATGTAGGGGACTGATGGATATCACGGAGTTATCAAGATATTGGAGAACTGATGGAAGCTACCATATGAGGAGATGAGAAGATTCAAGTTCAATTCTAAAGAAGATGGAGCTTCAAGGGAAGATTCAATGAATAGATTGAACAGTTACAAGATAAAGAAGTTGATTCATGCATATAAAGACTTATACTTCAAGTATAAGAATGATACTTTGAAGATGAAAGAAGCAATGTCGGCATTGATCCAACAGTCTTTGAAGAGCTACCATTGATGGATGAAGAGCAACCAAGGAAGGAATTCAACTTGTGGATGATAGAATACATCAATGAGGATTATACAATCGAAGAACAAGCCATTGGGAGCCTTGAAAATCAAATTAAAGATCCAATGAAGGCTTGGGAAGAAGTTGGCATGGTCCAAAACGAGTGAGGCACTGAGATGGCATAAATAAGCACCGGATGACGTGATAGAGCACCATCCGACGCTCAACAGTGGACCGGCAGGAGCCGGATGGCCACTGGAATTTCCAGTGGCCATCCGATGCTTCATTCGGTGTTGGTCTCCCTTGAACTTGCACCTGTTGCCCTTCTCCTTTGTTTTGTTCTTAATGCGATCTTGACCCTATTTGGATGATTCCACTTAATTTTATTGACTTTTCTATGTCTTTTAAGCTATTTTAGGGGGTTAGCCAGGTCTTTAATCATTCTTAGGGCTTCTTATTGTTGAAACTATAAATAGTTCTTTATTTGTAATTTGGAAGACAACTTACCTACAAACACTTTTATTTCAATTGAGAGAATCCTTATGGATTAAACTCCTCTTTTCTTGAGTGTTCATCTAATAGCTCTTCTATGGTTCTTAGTGAGACTCCTAAATTCTTCAATACTTGGCTAGGATAATTGAATTGGATTGATGAAATCCAAACTAATAGATCATATTGGAAGACAATCATGATCATTGGTAATCTAGCTTGAACCTCTTATGAAATCTTGGGAATGATATCAAATAGGCATATCTTTGATTAATTTTGAATGAAGAATCCACGTCAATTTTGAGATCACATTAGAGAAATAACTGAATAAAACAATAGAGAGAGAGAGAGAGAGAGAGAGAGAGAGAGAGAGAGAGAGAGGAGAGAAGGGTTTATTATCTTTTTTTTTCATGTTTTGAAAAAAATAAGTGTCCAGAAAATTTTTTAAGAAAAGGATCAAAAGTCAGAACGTAGGTCTCAAAGATCGAAATAGAGCTTTGGAAGGTCGAAATTTGGTCTAGAAGGTCGGCTCAACCCAAAAAAAAAAAATTGCTCAAGGTCAGATCATACCTCTGGAAGGTCGGGAAATAAATCAGGAAGGTCAATTTATCTTACCAAAAAAAAAAATCATGTAGGTCAGACTTGAACTCTCGAAGGTCAATTCGACCTTTGGAACTTATATAGGGAAATCCAACTCAACTCAACTCAACTCAAAACACTTTGCAACCTCATTTTTTTTTCTTCCTTATACTAAACAAACTATACAAAATAGAAAAACACTAGTACCCAAAGATACTTTGGAAACAAAACACAAGCATCAATCACCATAAGAGCAAAAATGAAAAAATAAACTGATCTTTTCATTTCCGAACACTAAATTGGTGTAGAAAATTTTGGTCTTCACAAATTTCGGTGGAAGAAAAAGAAAAACAACTTTCCCAAACTAAACGCACCACAGAATGTGTTCGTTTCAAGTGAAACTTTTCTCAACTTCCATCAAATGAAACATCATCAATGATGGTAATTGAAGACAGGTTAGGTTGGTTTTTTCTTGTTAATAGGAAAAGTCAAAATGGGTATAGAGTGAAAAGTTAGTTTTAGAGTTGGATAAATTATGAAATATTGTGAAGATTTGGATAAAATAGAAATCTTTCTATCCAAATTGGATAGATAAGAAAATGCCCCAAAAAAAAAATGATAAAGGAGAAAAGAAAGAAAAACAGAAAAAGAAAAAATTGATAGGCCAAAGTTTTGGAGGGGTGGTGGTGGTAGGGTGGGGGGATAAAAAAAAACTGAATGAAAAAAAATAATAAGAAATTGAAGAAGCACAACACATGACACAGTAGGCAGAAGTTGGGGGGGGGGGGGGAGGGTTGGGATGGTAGGGTGAAAAAAAATGATAGAAAAAAGGGGAAAAAAAGGTAAAATGAGAAATAAAATAAAAAAATAAAATAAAAAATGAAAGAGAAAAAGTTAAAAATTTTAAAATGAAAAATTGGAGAGTTAGAAGTGTTTTTTTCATAAGCTACTTTTTTTAGCTTAAAAAAAAAAAGTCAATTTCAACTTTTTTTTAAAATTATTTTAACAACCTGAAAATTATTTTTTTAACAACTTTTTTTAAACTTATTTTTTCAACTTGTGCTTATTTGCAGAAGTTTAAACAAACAAGATTTTTTTTTATTTTACTTTAACTTTAGGTGCTTATTTTAATAAAGTAAGTGGGTTTTTTTTTAGGTTAAACCAAAACATACAAGACCTAAATCGCAGTGCTTTGTTCTTTTTATAAATTTGATGCAGGAAATATAAAGATATAAACAACTTGGAGACAAATAAAGAGGAACAATCAAGATAGGAGAGAAACATGTAGTAGCTTTATTCATCTTATTGGGGCAAGAAACTTAGCCTCCAAGACTAAGTAGGAGACTTGGTCTCCAAGCTCATGATGTCATTGATAACATCATTTGGGGATTTGAGGAGTCTTTCATCCTTTCCATAAGATAGTTTGATCAAATGATCATTCACGATATTACAACACTAAACCTTAAATGATCATAATTAATTGACACCTCGATAGTTACTATCTCGTTAAAATCCTTATCGAGAAAATCCAAAGGGATAAAAACTCAATGAAGGAAAAAAGAATACAACCTGTATTTTACTCCCCCTAATGGTAGCAAGCGTTTATCAAAGAAAATATAATTCATCTTTTTCACAAATTATTCAAATGTTGAAATAAAGGGATTTCCATCAATTATCGCAAAAACATAATTTGATAAATTTGAACTTTTATGAAAACTTACCTTTGATGAATCCTTTATTTGTCTGAGTGGTGCATAGTATTATCTCCACAAGTCTTCGTTGGAACAAGTTCCTTGTGTTTAGAATATTTTGACATAATCAAACACATCTTTCCTGCTTATGATCGATTGCTAAAATCCCTACACTGTTAGTTAGGAAATAGCAAGCAATATATTGTCCTATTTCCATGAAATAACAATACCTTGAATGATAAACAACCTATTTAAAATCGAGTCTTATATGGATCAGATAAATAACCAACATCTAAAAATCCAACCAAGTTAGATTTGAGTAAATATAATCTCATATTTAAAGTTCCTTGCAGTTATCATAAAATGTATTTAACATCATTCCGATGTCTTCCTATTGCAGAAGAATCATCTTGCTAATGAATTTATTAGCAAAAGATATATTAAGGCATATAATATTAGCAAGAAACATCAATGCTTCGATGACACAGAGATATTTTTCTTTCTTCAAGATTAAAATCTCTTCGTTGAGCCCTCTTTCACAACAAGTGCTCTAAATACCATTGGAATACTCTAGTGTTGTGTTTAATTTGTCCATTTAGAATCACTTCAATACCATTCGGATATCATTTTCAAAGATGTGAGTTGAAGACCTATGCACATATTTATTCCAGGGTCTTTCCTTTCAAATACTTCTTTTTAATAATGCATAGTTTTTGTCAACTCTTCCAGAATTCTTATAATATTCAATTTCTCTATCAGTAGTGGCAAATTCATATCCGGATCTTTTTATAAAGACACATGGGCATATAGGATAATTTTCGCATCCCTTAATAAATATTCAATTTAATGAATATATTACATGTGTCCAAATTGCCTTATTCCATGGAATGATCTATTTATCAAATAGATTTCTTGAGAATTTGACAAGTTTGCTTCAAGAAACTTGAACCCTTCAAGGATTATAATATAAATTTCTTACAAGTTTAATAACATCCTTTAATCGCATTTGAGTTTTTGTTGTATTGCCAGACTATTTAAAATTAAAACGTGATTGATTCTACCACAGGAGAATAAGTCTCCTCATAATCAGTATTAGGTTGTTGGGTAAATCTTTATGTGTCAAGCTGTCCCTTATATCTAGTGACTTCATTTATTTCATTCCTTTTTTGCACAAATATTCTACCCTTTTGGTTTTACACCGCTTGGTGTATAGACAATTCGTCCTTAAGCACTTTGCAATGAGAACAAATCTAACTTAATTTTAATTGCGTCTTTCCATTATTGACCAATCATTTTGATGCCTGCATTTTTCAACTAATGTATGTTCAAGATCCCTACTTTTAATTATAATATTGAGCTCTATATAATATGCAAATATATTGTCGATGACTAATTTTCTATTGGTTCCATTTATTTTCCTTTATGATATAATTCACTGAGATCTCATCATATTCACTAATTTCAGGTATTTGAATCTCATCATTAATTTCTTGAATTATGTCATGAATTTCAATTGAAGTAAATCTTCCTTGTTCCTCTTTGTAGGAAAAACACTTTCCTATATTTGGGGCATCTTTGAAATTTGCTCCTTTTCTTTGAAGGAGATTTTTAACTTTTGAACTGACAAGTATTCCACACTTCTAGCTTTCTATCTATTCTTTTCAATGTTAATTTTCCCTTCAAGGACATCAAATTTAATAGGAGCATCTGCAATTGGAACATGATGTGATTTCTATTGAAATGGGTTTCATTAAAAACACACCAACTTGAAAGATTTTACCCAAGACTCATCTTTGAGATTCAAGTCAGTTACAATGACATCATATTTTTCAATCATCAACCATTGTCTTGATGTTGGTAGGTAAATCGACACCCTAACCAAAGTGATGAAAAGCCCTAGAGTAGTTAAACCAAGAACTTTAAGAGAGTAAGGAAGAACACTCTAGAAACTAGGTTTCAATCCAAGTGGATTTCTGATTTCATGATAAAAGTTGTTACTAGGTTGTTAGACAAATAACAAGACTAAGGAGTATTTATACTCCAAGAACATAAAATGACCTAAACAATTCGTGCTAGGGGTGTATGTACTTAACTACCTTTAATACAAACTTCAAATTACAAGAGGAATGGAAGAAAAAGGAAAAAAAAATCGGACAAAGTCGAGTCTGGTAGGAAAGCATCTAGCACCGGCTCCACCACCATCAGTGTCGGATCGGTTCTGGACAACACTCCTTCACAACTTCAAGTCTGTCTAGTGCCGGACATGCCATCGGATGGATCGTTGGATTTCTATTGTTCCTCTTCCATTTTGGCTTGTTTTCTTGGCCTTCTTTGGTTCTTTCTTCTTGGCTTGTCATGGCTTGATTTTGGGTGTTCCATGGTGTGTTTTTCAAGCCAATTCAACTCTTCATTAGCCTTAAACTTGAAGGGTAAGTCTTTATCAGTAAATCTCCATGCATTTGTAAGAAGACCTCCAAAGAAAGCTTCAAGTTCTTCCATTCTTTGAGCCATTTGATCTAAGACTTTCTTGGTTCTTGAAGGTTCATACTTGTATTTTAAATACAAGTTCTTGTCCAAGGCTTCATTGCTTAGCATCAAAGTTCTCTCATTCTTGAAGTACAAGTCCATGTAAGCATGTTTTCTTCCATAAACTTCATCTTCAATGCACTTGTTCTTCAATGACTTCCATGATAGCTCCACCAATGTTAGGATTGCTCGTTGATATTAATCAGAACATGAGATTTATTGACTTTATTTTGGTCAGTAACAAATTCGTCTGGCAACCAATTCGTCATATTTTTCTAATGAATTATGCTTTGAACTTCTATTTCTCAACACTTGTGTGAGGATCATAATGAGATAAAGATAACTATTTCCTTGTAATATCTCTTTTATTATTATTATCCAATTGCATTTTTTCTCCTCCTTATAATGTTGGAATAAATGATTCATTTAATGGTGGTAATAATCAAACCATACCATGAATAAATCTCCAATCATTGGTCCTATAATAAATGGAGATTCAAATCCAACAAGCATTCCCATCCTACTATAAGGACCCTTTTCCTTCTCTGTGTTGTGGTGGAGCAATCATAAAATATACAACACATCCAAAACTTTAAAGATGGGAAATGTATGGTTTTTGACCTTAAACCAATTATATAATAGGAGTACATATGTTAACTTATTTGGCTTTGACACAAATAAGTTTTGCAGCATGCAGAATAGCACATCCCCAAAATGAAATGGGGAGATTTGTTCTCGAAAGCAATGGTCTTGCAAATCATTGGAGATTTTTAATAAAGGATTCTACCAGATTGTTTGGTGTATGAAGATGAGCAACAAAATGTTCAACTGTTATCTCATTTGAAATACAATAATCATCAAATGTCTTTGATGTGAATTCACCAAGGTATATCCTGTAATTGGATAATTAGGATGATATACTCGCAATCAAATAATCATACTAAGCAATCATAAAAAGATTCATGTTGCAAGATAAATATACATGTGACTATTTCGACGATGCATAATTTCTAATCATAAAATACCAAAATAGTCCACATATATTACCTTGAATTCATTTCAAAAACTTTAGAGATTCAATCTCATCTTTTTCTAGTAATGTCCAATATTCAGCTCGCTTTGAGAACAAGCAGTATTTCTAAATTGAAAACTCTTATAGTTTTTCAATAAATTTTCAAAAATTCTGCATCGTAATTGTCCTGTGATGACCTAACCGGTCATAGCCAAATAACAATTCATTTTTTAGCTTCTGACTAAATTCTTAAACATGTAACTTCAATTTCTTGAATAAATTAGTAGGATGACCTAGAGGATAAACAAGGTAGTTTTCTACTACCTCTTTTTCACCCAATTCTATATATGTAATTTGAGATATATTGTGTCTCTATCTTTCACTGTCCCCAATATGATATTAGGTTTTATAAGATCCTTAAAACTCAACAAACTCTTGTTGAGATTTGGGAAAAAATAAAGCATACTTAATAATAACCTCTATTCCTCTAGATATAAAATAAGAACTCCTTCAAAGCTTTCAATGAAATTTGTACTAATAGAAATTGTATATTCATCTTCCATTTTCAATTAAGAAAAATACCATATGAATAAAGTAAACCATATAAAAAAATTTATAAAAGAAACACAATATTTAATCAAATAAACTGATTTTAATTACTAGTAATCTAACAATTTTAATTCATAAAGTCTATTAGGTAAAAATGAATATATTGAAAAGTAATTAAAATAAGCAGATAATAATACGAAGAGATTTCAATCTTAAAAACTATAATTATAATATCATGCTCACTTTTGGCACCTTCACGGCTAGTAAGGATATCTATCATATCCAAATATTTATTCTTCATGAAGGTTGTTGCATCCATATCAATTATAGCATTTGCATCTTGAATAAAATGCTTCTACCATTTTCCTTTTATTTCTCAAAGATGCCTAATAGATGTCAACAAGTATTTTGGTGTACGATATGTACGAAACCAGTTTCCCTCAATGTCACTCTATAACAATCTTTCTCATTTGAATATGATGGTTGACCATCATTAGATTTTTTTTTGTATTTCATTGTTATCATATTTCTTTTCTGAGAATATTTTTATAGGCTCAGTATTCTGGCACCTTTTGCCATGTCCACGACCACAGAAAATTTATTGGCTCGATCACTGGTACGAATTCAATAATTATAAGGGCATGAGAGAAACTCAAAATATCTCTTTATAATAAAGTGGAGTCAGTTGGTCGGACTTTATAATTTTCTATTAATAACACGTTATATTACTTAACATATAAAGGCATGAGAAAAATTCAAAATATCTCTTAAATCTCTTTCCTTGATATTGCTTTTGCAAGAGCATATATTGAGGTATAAAAATTGGAGAATATTTTCCAATGTATCGGCATCAGTAAATTTTCACCATGTAATATCAATTTAAAAACTAAAGCAAAAGTGACAGGATTGTATTCACTTATTAAAATCTTGTAGCCTTGAGTGCATTTAATCGTTTCAATTCTTTAGGCAAAACAACAATTTGTTGATGGTCATATCACTTTTTAGGCTATTTGAAATATCATCAAAATCTTTGACAGTTTAATATTCATTTTCAAACTCTCATGGATATGCCAACGAATAAATATCATATCTTTCACCAATTTTTATATTAGAAGCATCATTGCGCTCTTTAATAGTTTCCTGTCGACCCTTTGAAACTACTCATATTTTAACATATAACCTCCATGATAAAAGGTTTTGCCCAAAATATCCAAGGCCATAAATTTGAATTTTTGTAAGATTTTCCATGATGATAAACAAATAATAAATTAGTAAATCATATAAAAATCCAATAGTATAAAATGAGTATATACTACCTATATAATTGACACCATAGAATTAAAAGCATACTTATGAATGAAAACAGAGATACGTCACATACTGGATATGTAAGTCAACAAATATATAAAGATTGCAAAAGATGAAAGATTCAAACCCCCTAAATCTTGAAGAGGCGAAATCTCAATTGAAATTTTCATACTGTAAATCTTGAATTAGAAGAACCTCAGTTTTTTAAAGCTGATTTGTACATAATTTTACTATGTTTTAGGTAATTTTTATGTCATTATTTTATATAACTTAGTTTAATTATGATGTTTTAGATATATTTTACTTCTTATACTTGATTTTTGATTGAAGGAGTTTTTGGTTGAAAAGTACTTGGACAATTATCAATTTAGTATAAGAAACGAGATTGGGCACTATGAAGAGGAGCCAGGGAGACCCAGCAAGCCATTTGGCACCCAGAAGGGCACCGAACCGGGCCATCCGGTGCCGAATGACATGCTGGATCCACACTGCAAGGCAGAGCCAAATTTGAACAAACCATTTGGCACCGGACAGCCCTAGCCGGTGTCACGGTGTTGACCAATGGCGAAGACTTTGATTTTTAATAGAATTTGATTATTTTCTTAAACTACTTCTTTTTGCATTAGGTTTATATTTTATTATTAGATTTCTTTTATGTAATTACTTGTTGTAAGGAGTCTCTACTCCTATAAATAGGTTCTTTTTCATAGTTTTAGATATAGAACTCTAGATTGATTTCTCAAGGATTTCCGAAGACAAAGGGTAGATTTCTATCTTTTATCCTATATATTCCTTGGTTTTATTTATTATGTCTTGTGAGTAGTTCTCTTTGATTAACAAGAACATGAAGCAGGTTATTTTGATATGGGGTTACGAGATTTAGTTTGTTTTTCTTATAAAGATTTGATATTTATTATTAAGTATTTGTGTAATTCTTGTTTTCATCTTTTTAATTCTGTGTATTGATTTAGCCCAATCACCTAGATTAATTTGCATGATTATACTATTAGAATTTAAATATTATCGCTAAGATTGATAAATCTACTATGTAGCAATATATTTCAATTTGGTTTGGTTAATAACTTTATTTGATGACAGAGAATTATATGAATCAAATTGCTTCAATTAAAGTTACTTTGTTTATGTAATTCGACGTTGGTGATGCCTTCATGTTTTATGCAATTTAGTTGATTAAATTTATTGGTCGCTATGACGTAGGCTTAATTGATTAAATTAGGGATTTTATTTCTTGCTACGAGAAGTAGATTTATTTAAAGGATAGGAATTTGAACACAAAGACAAATTCTAAAACCAACTATCTAATTGAGTTATTTGATCAATGATTGACCCTATAGGAATTGACCTATGGATTGTTTCTTGTTAATAGCTTTCTCATTTATATTCTTCTTTAAAATTGGTTTCTACATTTTTTGTTTGATTTTATTTTATAAACTCTTTCAAAAATTCCCCCATTTTGTTACTTATTAATTAGTTTTTATTAAACTTAAAACTCAATTCTCGATGGGTTCAAGCCTACTTGCCCTAATTGCATTAGTTTTGGTAGATAGGATTAATTTGTTTTTAAATTACAAAGCACGACCATATTTTGGTACCATTGCCGGGAAATTGTTATTAAAGTTTAATTTTTTCCAACCACTAGAGTTTTATCTATTAAGAAAGATATTACAGGTATTAGACAACGTCCTGATGAAAAATTTCATGAGTATTGTTTCAGGTTTAAAAAGTTGTTAACTATTTTGATTTACAATCAAATACCAGAAGCAGATCTAATGCAACATTTTTATAAAGGAATAAATTATATGGACAGGGTTATGATAGATGCAGCCAGCCAAGGATCACTCTTGGAAAAAGTTCCAGTAGATGCTCGACAATTGTTCAACAATCTTAGATCTTCTATTCAAACAACAAAAATAAGGTATAGCATTCCGAGAAATGATGGAGAAGTCAATTATACAGATGCGAAACTGGATAATATCACTAATTTGTTTGAAAAGTTTTTAACTATGAACATTAGCACACAATTGCCTATCAATTCTTGCAATATTTGTAGTAATTATGAACATGTTACTGATCTTTGTCCTTATAATGTAGAAGATGCAAGTGTTAATGCCTCAAGAAATTTCTCTAGTACTCAAAGGAGGTACAATCCTTACTCAAATACATAAAATGAAGTTTGGAGAGATCATCCTAACTTCCGATGGAATCAAGGAGGAAATCCAGCTCCAATCGAAAACCAACCTTGGAGAAATCCTCCCGGTTTTTACCAAGCCAATCCACAAGCTCCTCAAAATGCTCCCAATCCTTCACAATCTGCTCCATCCAATTCTACCTCGGAAGACATGCTGAAAAATTTAAGTGCAAACACCATAGCCTTCTAGAAAGCCACCCAAAATATCATTCAAAGCCTTGAAATACAATTGAGACAGCTTGCAACAGATGGGAACCAACTTAAATCCCAAGGATCTAATAGCTAACCTTCACAACCCATCAATACTCTTGAGAATTCTAGTGCCATGACTTTAAGAAGGGGTAAGGAATTGCAGGATCCTCTATTGAAGCAAAGTGCAATTGAGGAAGAAGAATTGATTATCAAATAGAAACCATCTCAGGATTCTTCTCCAAAGGAAGAAGAGAAAAAGGGAGAAACTCAACCCCCTAAGGTACGTCCCTCTTTTCCTTCACGTCTTGCAAGAAATAAGAAATAGGAGATGGAAAAGGATATTCTTGAGACATTCCGTAAGGTGAAAGTCAACATCCTGCTCTTAGATGCAATTAAGCAAATTCCAAGGTATGCGAAGTTCTTGGTGGAATTGTGCATGAACAATAAAAGGATAAGATGGGATGAAAAGGTAAGTGTGGGGGAGAATGTTTCAGCTGTTCTTAAAAAGAAACTCCTCCAAAAGTAGAAAGATCCAAGTTTGTTTACTATTCCATGCACAATTGGTAATGTTTGTAAAGCAAGATGCATGCTAGATCTAGAAGAATCAATAAATGTTATGCCATTGTCTGTCTACTCTTCTCTTAACCTAGGACCTTTTTCGGATACTAGAGTAGTCATTCAGCTCTTTGATGGTTCTTGTGCATATTCTGAAGGAGTTATTGAAGGTGTTTTGGTTAAAGTTAATAACTTAGTTTTTACTGCAGATTTTTATGTCCTTAAGACAGATGAAGGAAATAATTTCTCTTCTCCTCATTCTCCAATTCTTTTATGAAGATCATTCTTGAAAATTACAAAAACTAATATAGATGTGCATGATGGAACCTTATCTATGGAATTTGATAATGAGAAAATCTCTTTTAATATCTTTGATGCCATGAAATACCAATCGGATGAACGCTTTGTGTCTATGCTAGATAGTATAGATCCTTTGGTTGATGAGATGCATAAGCTATCTAATTATGAATTGATGCATGCCATTCTTACTCATAGTATTGATAAAGAAAACCTAGATGCATTATCTTTGAATGTGGACCAAGATATAATTGGCACTTTGAATAACTTGGTCTGCATCTGCTATTTCTAATCTTAAGCTTGAATTGCCTATGTCTGAAGATAAGTTGAAACCCTCTATAGAATGTCCCCCCTTCACTTGAATTGAAGCCCTTGCCTTCTCATCTTCAATATGATTATTTAGGTAAAAGGAACTCATTGCCTATCATAATTGCTAGTAATTTGACTACTAATCAAGAAGAAAAATTAGTTAATGTTCTTAAGAATAAGGTAACTGCAATTGGTTGGATATTGGCTGATATTAAATGAATTAGCCCATTTACATGCATGCATAGTATTTTGTTAGAAGATGAAGCTAAACCTTGCAAGGAGGCACAGAAAAGGTTAAATCCACCTATGTTGAAGGTTGTTAAGAAAAAGGTAATAAAGCTTCTTGACGCCTGTATTATCTATCCCACAACTGATTCTCAATGAGTAAATCATGTGCATATAGTTCCTAAGAAATCTGGAATAACTGTTATTAAGAATGATGAAGGTGATCAGGTATCGACTGGGGTACAAAGTGGATGTCGTGTTTGTATTGATTACAGGAATTGGAATGCATCTACTAGAAAGGATCACTTTCCTCTTCCCTTCATTGATCAAATGTTAGAACGTCTAGCAGGGAAGTCTCATTATTGTTTTCTTGATGGTTTTTGGGGATATTTTCAAATTTCAATTACCCCTACGGATCAAGATAAAACCACATTTACATGTCCATTTGGAACTTTTGCATATAGAAGAATGAATTCTGGATTATGCAATGCGCCTGCTACTTTTCAAAGATGCATGATATCTGTTTTCTCTGATTATGTCACTAATATCATTGAAGTTTTCACGGATGATTTCATTGTTTAAGGAGATACTTTTGATGCATGTTTAGAGAATTTAGACCTTATTCTTTGAAGTTGTGTTCAATCTAACCTTGTATTGAATTTCGAAAAGTGTCACTTTATGGTGGAGCAAGGCATTGTTTTAGGACAGCAAAAGGACTTAAACTTGACAAAGCAAAGGTAGATGTAATCGAATCTCTTATTTTTCCTTCTAATTTAAAAAAGGTAAGAGGTTTTCTTGGCCATGCTGGTTTTTATAAGAGGTTTATAAAGGACTTTTCCAAAATTGCCCAACCTTTGTGTTTACTAATTCAAAAAGATGTTCCTTTCGATTTTAATGATGCATGCAAGAAAGCTTTTAATGTTTTAAAGGAAAGTTTTTGCACCTCTTATTCAACCTCCTAACTAGGATGTGCTATTTGAGATTATGTGTGATGCTAGTGATAAGTCAATTGGAACTGTACAAGGTGCCATACATGATTTACTATGCATCAAGGATGTTGGATGCTGCTCAATGCAATTACACTACTACTGAGAAAGAGCTATTTGCTATTGTTTTTGCATTAGAAAATTTTCATTCTTATCTATCAAGTACTAAAGTGATAATCTTTTCTGATCATGCAGCTCTTGGTACCTCCTCAAGAAGTAGGAATCTAAGCCTAGGCTTCTACGTTGGATATTGTTACTTCAAGAATTTGACATTGAGATCAGAAATAAGAAAGGAATTGAGAATTAAGTAGCTATTCATCTAAGCAAGCTAACCTATGAAGGGGAAGTATATCCAATCTTTGAACTCTTTCCCAAAGAGCACTTATATAAGTTTCATGATTTTCTTCCTTGGTATGCAGACTTTGTTAACTATATTGTGACTACATATTGCCATCTGAACTATCAAGAGCTCAAAAATATAAGATAAAGGGTGATGCTAAATACTACTTATGAGATGATCCATACTTGTTTGAAATCTGTTCTAATAATGTGATTCATCGTTGTGTGCCTAATAATGAAATAGCATCTATTTTAGCATTTTGTCACACATGTGAAGGTGGGGGTCATTTTGGTCAAAAAAGGACTGCACATCAGGTTTTGGAATGTGGATTCTATTGGCCTAGTTTAAATAAAGATGCATATTTATATGTTAAAGCATGTAATGAATGCCATTTAGTAGGAAACATATCTAGGAGAGATGAGATGCCCCTATCTAATGTTCTTACTTGTGAAATATTCGATTTGTGGGAAATTGATTTCATAGGACCTTTTCTATCTTCTTTTGGTAATCTTTACATTTTGCTTAAGGTTAACTAAGTGTCTAAATGGGTGGAAGCTAAAGTTACAAGGACTAATGATGCTAAAGTTGTGGTTGGTTTCATAAAAGATAACATTTTTGACAGATTTGGCATCCCTAAGGCTATAATAAGTTATAGAGGTACTCATTTTTGTAATAGGTTGTTGAAGCTTTGTTTAAACGTTGTCATGTTCAACATAGAGCCTCTACTGCATATCATCCACTAATGGCCAAGCTAAAGTTTCTAATAGAGAAATTAAGTCCATTCTTGAAAAAGAAGTCAATCTAAATAGAAAGATTGGAGTTTATGTTTGGGTGATCTCTATGGGCTTACAGGATTGCATTTAAAACACCTATTGGCATGTCTCCTTATGGGTTAATTTATGGTAAAGCTTATCATCTTCCTATGGAAATTGAACATAAAGCATATTGGGCTATTAAGCAATGCAACTTTGATTTCTCTAATGCTTGTGATCATAGAAAATGGCAAATTCAAGAACTTGAAAAGATAAGGACTGATGTTTATCTTAATGCTTCAATTTTTAAAAAGAAAATGAAAATCTATCATGATAAATTCTTGTCTCATAAAGAGTTCTTTGTTGGTAAAAAGGTATTGCTTTATATGTCGAGACTTAAGTTATTTCCTGATAAATTGATGTCAAGGTGGATTGGTCCGTTTGTTGTTACTAACATTTTACCACATGGTGCAGTTGAGGTTTGTAGTCTTGAGACAGGTAAAGTGCTCAAGGCCAATGGACATCGTCTTAAACCATTCTATGAAGGTTTTGAATCTCATATATTGACTATAATGGACCTTGAGATGCTATCATATGACGAACCTTAAATGGAGGCATAACGTCGAGCCAAACGGCATTAACCAAAGTCGCTTTTGGGATTCAACCCAGTAATGGGATTTCTTAATTTAATTTCTTAATTTCTTTTCATTTAGAAGTTATTTATCATTTTCATATGTTTAGGATGTAATCCCATTTCAAATTTTATAGAAAAGGAATGAAATTGGAAGCTATGTACATTACTGCACTGGGCAGCTCCATCCGGTGCTCAGGGCACTCGCCTCACCCACCATCAGGCACCGAATAGAGCTCCAGGTGCGGGATCAGATTGTCTCGAGAAAATTTTTTAAATCAAACTTTGTAGCCATCCGGCACAAAAGAGCTATGAAAACCCATATAACCGATTCTTTTCTTTTCTTACACTCTTTCCTTCTCAATTTCAAAAACCTTTCTCTCCCTCTCTCTCAAACCACCGAAACCCTAGTCCTTTATCTATCAAATCTTCTTCCAAATTCATCATAATCACCATCGAAATCCTTCTTGTTATTGCATTGTCCTTGTTTTCTTGTGATTCAAGGAGCTCAAATTTGTAGTTAAATTCACTTATTTCTTGAAAAAATGTGCACATCAAGTGTTCGTGAAAATGCCTAGGACAGAAAAGAGATCTAAAGCATCTAGAGGAGAAGCATCTCCACAACCACCACCTCCCATGTATGATCAAACACGTTTGACTTCTTTAGAAAATCAAACACGGATTGAAGAAAGAGCAAATCATTCTTGGATTTTTGAACATAAAGTTGTTGAACCACTAGAAGCACAACTTGGAACAACATCTAGCTTTCATGTACTTGGTTGGGATTCTATAGTTAATCCTCCTAACATTTACTATAATAATTTAGTGGAAGAGTTTTATGCTAATATTTCTAATAAATCCTCTAATGAATTGGACACCATTGACACTTATGTTATGGGGATTCATATTCATCACCATTGAGACTTCATTAATAGAACTTTACATCTCTCTAATCTTTGTCATTTTCAATCCCATAATAATGAGACAATGCCAACGTATGAAGATTTTAATTTTAACACAGCACGTCATGATTTAATTTTAGTCTATTATGCAGTAGGTAAAGAAAGACAACGTTTTGCATTTCTTGTTAAACAATTAGATTTAACACGTCATATCCTTACTTGCTAAATCATAATGTTTTTCCAAAAGCTTCCACATTGAATGAATTGAGTTTCTTGGATGTTTACGTTCTTTGTCGCATGAAAAACAAATTAGGAAATATTCCTGGAATATCTTTACTTGCCATCTTAATTCGTAATAAGCATGAGATTGCTCAATCTAATCTTGGAGTTAATAAGGCTATTTTATATCTATTGTTATTAACCACTATCTTTCAAGCCTTTCATTTACCTCATAAGGATTTTCCAGGTGTTAAATCCAAAGCCATTATCAACACAACCACCATGAGAAATCTTAAGTATTCTTATGGTGGAGATGGTATATGGCATCATGAGAGCCTTTCATTCTTACACCCTCAAGAGAAGCAACTCCAGGAGGAAGATGAGATTGAAGCCATGGAACAAGGACGAAATCCATATGACATCCCTTCCTTTTCTGCAAGACCATCCATTTCTAGGCTGCATCAATCCACTAGAGACATGTTGCGTCAAGTCCTTGCCAATCAAGAAACCATGCAATCCTAGTTTGCACAACTTGGGATTCAACTCAATCATAGGCTTGACTCCCAGGACGCCTGACTAGATTCCTATGAGGAGCTTCTTAGTGAGCTCTCTAGTAGAGGGTGACTATATTTCCTCCCTCTTTTTATTTTCTTTTTCTTATTTGTCTTTAGTGTCATTGAGGACAATGTCAACTGTAAGTATGGGGGTGTGTTGTCCTTTATGTTGTTTTTTTCATATTTTCATTTTCTTAGTTGGCTTTGTTTACATTTTTCTTTCATTTTGTATGTTTTTATTCTCTTTCATGGTATTTTTAATGTTTAGGATAGTTTGTTTTTATGTTTTTTTGGTCAATGATATGATTAGTAATTTTTGAATTTGGACATGATATAATTGAAACCTTTCTGTGTTTGATATTATTTGAACTTCTTTTTCCTTCTATAATCCCAAATAACAATTTCACACAACTTTACAAAGTTAAAGTTTGAAAACTTGATTTTGAATCTTGCATAACTTTTTTGAAACCAATGTTTCTCATAAATAATCTTCATGATTCTTTTTATGCTAAAGAGAAGGATTGATTGAAAGAAACTTCTTGATTAGGAATTTCACTTTTAGCCTCATTCATATCACTCTAGAACTTGTCTTTACAAATGCTTGAGGCAAAATCCATAGAAACATGGTTAATTCAGGGATGGCATAAGGCCTTCTTTGACTCATTTGTGCCTTCTTTAAGCCTACCATTTTACATTATATCCCTTGATCCTTATTTGAGCCTAAATGAGAATAGTTTTCTAACTATTCTATTTCTTTGATTTTAAATCTTGTTATCTACTTTTCTATTCTATGTTTCAAATGTTTTTAAGAGAATATTGGCTACGCTCTTTTGAACTCTTTTTTACAAGAATTGAATGTGTGATGAAAAGTGAGTAATTAAAGTAGAATGAAGGATGCTAGGAAAGTGATGAATGAAAGAGAAGAAAAAGGGAAAGTGCTTTGATTTGTATAAAAAATTGAGTATGATAAAGTCTATAAAAAAATAAAAAATAATAAAAGAGAGAGAAGAAAAAAATGCTTTATTATAAAAAAAGAAAGAAAGGATGAGCAATGAAAGGCGTTGGTGAAAAGAAGGAAATTGTTGATTCAAGTTATAATATTTGTGATATGAGTTTTGGCCTTAATTTTTGAACTTATCTATTCTCTCATATGGTAAATTTGCTTATCCTTATCCTTCTTTTGTAGTCAATTCTAAAAGTCTAACATTACAAGCCAAAATTCCTATTTGACCCAAGTAGACTTGTTTCTATCATTAGTGGAGAGTGTGTGGATTGACAAGCTTATGATTGTGATTTCTTTTAAAGGCTTCTTGTGTTATTCTTTATTGAAATATTTTTATTGATTTATTTTTATCTTCGGTTTGATTTAATTGATTTTCAAAACTTGAAGATTAAAAGATTTTTGGTCTTGTTGGATCAAAACGAATAAAATAAGTAAACAGAAAGAATAGTTGGAAATTTGTGAAAACTATCCAGTTTTCATTTTAATGACAAAAGTCAGAAATTATCACATTTTTTAAAAGCCTATTTATATCTGAAGACAAACGTGAAATATATAACCTAAAACTTGACCTAATCCTAATAGAAATTAATTAAAAGAATCCTACTCAAAATTAATAAAAAGAATCCTAATCGGAATTAATAAAAAGAAACCTAATCCGAATTGGAAATAACAAACAACAAAATTGTGAAAATACCCCTAGAACATAAAAAGCCCAAAAGTCCATCAAAATGATCCTGGATTGCCCAAAACTGTCTTAGGCCATAGCAAAGATATGGGTTGAGTCCATTGGGCCTTGTCTAGTAGCTCAACCAAATTTGAGCCCATTTCAAGCTCGGGCTAGCCTTCATCATCCTCCCCGACTAGGAAAAGATTCGCCTTCGAATCTGATTCGCCTCTAGCCTAGCAGGGCACTGCCCTTGCTGCGATTGCCTGCTGATTGTGGCCTAGCCAACATCGGTCTGGCCTTGGTGTTCTCTGACGAATTGTTTGTCCCTCTAGTGGCTGTTCTAGAATCATTTCGACGACTGCTCTTGTCTCTCGGCTAACTATTACCTCGAAATGGAAATCTTGATTTTCATACCGAGATTTTGGAAAGAAGATTGTCTTCCTGGTCGTTCTGCTTGATAAGCCCCTGGTTCAAAACCCCAAATGGATTGACCCCTTCCCCCTCATCTTCGAATTCAATGTCTGATTCCACCCCCTCCTTAGTCTGAACGTCCAACCTAGCCTGCGCTAGTTGCTGCTCCAAGTCTTGGATCAGGCTTCTCTGTTCTTCGTTTTCGTTTTTTTGCAGGTCTCGTTGACATGGCTGTTTGTCTTCCTCAGGAACGACTCCACGTCCCCTTCCAGCACAACGTCGTCTATGAGCAACACGATTCTGTTCAGCCATTGGTGAAGGCAACCTAGCATTCTGATACCAACTAATGCAAGAACAATAACGAATAAGACGACTAAATAGAAAGAATAGCTGGAAATTTGTGAAAACTATCCAGTTTTCAATTTAACTACAAAAGTAGGAAATTATCACATTTTTTAATAACCTGTTTATATCTGAAGACAAACTCGAAATATATAACCTAAAACCTAACCTAATCCTAATCGGAATTAATTAAAAGAATCCTACTCGAAATTAATAAAAAGA
>JAOXNR010027925.1:0-23629 GCA_028571225.1 Parsonsia alboflavescens | reverse complement strand
CACTCCTGATATATAATCAGGAATGCTGTGATCTGCTACAAGCCATGTGCTACTCTTATGCTACTAAAGGAAAAGTAATGGCAACCTTCTGCGACGTAGTTTTTTTTCAATCTATATACTTCACAGTGCCGCCACTTCCTCTTTACAAATTGGAAAAAAACGACGTTGCAGAAGTTTGTTGTTAGTTTTCCTTCAGTAGCACAAGAGTAGCACACGGTTTGTAGCACACCGCAACATTCCTCTATATATAAATATATATATATATAATCCTTCTTCCATTTGTGCATCGACCTAGGTCCTTGTAGGATCGGCATCGCCCCATTCTTTTATTGGGCATAAAAGTTCCCTTGGCCGTCCTCTGACTTATATTTGTGGCAAAGCATAAAAAGCCTTCGCAAAAATTCTAGCCTGATTGTAACTCCTACGGCTTCGCATATCAAAATAAAAGCTATGGTTGAAAGGATCACATTTGGGTTTAGCTGCCTAATTGAAGCTTTAAAAACCTTATAATGTCAATAAATACAGGATGGACAAGTATCCTCAACCCCGCCTAAAATGCGCCACATAAGTAGTACAAAACCCAACTGGTGACATCCTAATACTAGTATTACTACCAACAATCTGCAACTCACAATTGACTAGCAAATTATACGAAGTCCTTAAACCAATAGCAGTCGTAAACCTAGACACTATGTTAGCATACTAAGGCACCTCAGCCTCGTTCCCTTGGTCAAATGCAAAGTCAAGAGTATCTGTATGATCGGCATCCTCTATGGCTGATGGTCGTCTATAATCAACATCTCTCTTGCCTACACTCTCATCAATGTAATTGAAATCAATCTCATTCCCATCATATTCACACCTAGTAATGGTACGTTACCCCAGGTACGATAGAATCAGTCTAATCCCCAATCTTTCTTGCCTCCTATACCACCACAGGACTATCCTCCACTATTATCTTCCTCACTGGTTCTCTTAGAAGATACTAAGGGCTTGACCACGTAATCCAATAAGCTCTCAATAGAGGGATCATTCCTTTCTGGCCGATTCTCAGAGACTTGAATTAGACATAGTCGCAAACAAGATTCTGAAAAGAAATGAAAACAAAGAAGATCAAAATACCTTCGTCAGAATCCATTTCAATGAAGAACACCAACAAAAAAACTACAAAAAAAAAAAAAAGCAAAAGGTTAGAAAATTACAGGTTAAAGGTGACAAAAATGTGAAAAAATTACACCTTTGTGAACTCAAATGCAAACCGAACACAATGAACTACAAATTTGTTCTAAAACACCAAGAACACACTCAAAACCAAACATGCAAGTTTGATACGAGTGGAGGATCAACCAAACTTCAAGCACAAACCAAAAATTGAATGACAAAAGGTGAAAAAATGTTCACTCAAAACCTTTTAATATTACCATCAAAACCTAAGAGCTAAACCGACAAATCAAACCTAACCGTTGTTCACGCCACATGTAACCATCGCTTTGACACAGGATTTATTGAGCCTAGCAGGCCTTTTCATATTACCCTGGCGGTCATGTCACCACCTGGCCAGAGCATTGGTCAAAAGCCACACAAGTTTGGCCAGAGCATCTGCCAAATCAATACTTGACAAGCCAACTAGGCCTACAACATTGGTCTACTTCCTGGTTCCCAGCATCGACCACTGTACCCGGTTCCATAGAATCGCTCACAGTAAAAGGAAAAAAAAAAGGAAAAGAAAAAACACTTATGGTATACTATCAAGTATACTCATTCCTTAAATTTCATTCCTACCGCTTTATTCAAGAAAAGGACAAGGCATATGATATATACTCTTAACTATATTTATCCTTAAATTACATTCCTATCCTGTTTATTCAAAAAAGGGAAAGGCATATGATATATACTTCTAAGTATATACCCATTTAGGCACAACATTTATGACTCGTATACGTAGAGTATATGTGAAGTAATTATGAAGGTGCAATCTGTGTAGATAGAGTTTTGCAGTGATATATTATGTCTATCATTAAGTTCCAATAATCAAGGGAGCATTTAGTCATTAAATATGGTCACTCAAAACACAATAGATAGCTTTTATATCACAAGGCATAGTGACAAGTTAGTTGACAAGACTTAACAGTTGTCCCACATTGATAGAGGATAGTTGAAAAGACCTTTAAGATTCCCAGGGACAGATATGTAGCCAAGCATGTGGGGGCAATTGCCCCCACTAAATTTTTTTAAAATAGTATATAGGCATGGTTTATTTATTGACTTTGACCCCACTAATTTAAATAATTTGCCCCCATAAAATAAAACAAAATAAAATTAAATAAAAGGGATGTCAATATGTGGGATAAGATTATTAATTAGAGTGATTATTGTAATGTCCATAAATTTTTGTAGTTACTTTAAATAGTTTAAGAGAGAGGGAATGGAACGTTACTCTTTTTTCTTTCTTTCTGAATTAATTTTTTTTATCACTTACAAAATAAGAACAAAAGGCAAGACAAAAGATGTATATGTACGTGCATAAATAAAACAAACACATCTTCATCTTTTTTCTATCCGAACAATCACATCTTTAGATACATCCATTATTTTATAATAGATAAATTCCTTCAAGAGATTGTCAATATCCAAAGAGTCATCTTCAAATCAAAGAAAAAATGAAGTTGGTCAACCACCATCAAAGAAGAGATTTTTAGAAATTGACTTGAGTAATCTTCCTGGAGATCCTGGACTACGATAAAAAATTTTAGAATATCATCCTAATATGCGAGATGAAGTCCGCAGAGCATATATGCAAAAAAGTCCTTGTCAACCTAGAGGCCATGATTTTCCTCAAACAAAATTTGGAAAATTTAATCATTGCTTTAATCCAGATTGGTTTAATGAGTTTGGCTACCAGTTCGAGTATAGTATATCAAAAGAAGCAATTTATTGTTTGTATTGCTACCTCATGAGGCCTGAAAGTGATGATACATTTGTTGAGGATGGTTTCAAAAATTGGAAAAAGAAAGATATATTGTTGATGCATGTTGGTGGCCCTAACAGATCACATAATGAAGCGGTATTAAAATCTTAAGCACTAATGAATGATAACCAAAATATTGGAGCAATTATTTAAAGATAATTTGACAAAGCCAAAAAAGAGTATAAGATTCGTTTGACAGTAAAAGTTGAGTGTATTCGATTTCTTTTGCAGCAAGGGTTGGCTTTTCGAGGAAACAATGAATCCAAAATTTCACTTTAACTAAGGTAATTTTCTTGAATTGTTGACATTTCTTTGTGATCACAATGAAACCATTGATAGGGCATGCAAGAATGCAGCGGGAAATGCAAAACACGTAGCACCTAGTATTTAAAACGATATTGTCAGTGCAATTGCTAGTGAAATTACAGTTAAAATTCTTAATGACCTTGGGGATGATTTATTTGTTGTTTTGATTGATGAATCTCGTGATATTGTCTTGAGATACTTTGATAAAAAAGGAGATATAGTTGAGCACTTTCTTGGCCTTGTTCATGTTTCAAACACATCAGCCATATCACTTAAAGGTGCATTGGATTCTTTATTTGCAAAATATGGTTTAAGTTTGTCAAGAATTAGAAAGCAAGGTTATGATGGAGTAGTAACATGAAAGGTGAATTCAATGGACTAAAAAGTCTGATATTGAGGGAAGTGTGTTTTGCCTATCAGCTTTGATTCTCATTAGTTGTTGTTATAGAGAACCAAGTTGAAATTGCATCTCTTTTCAGTCTTGTTGTTAGTATAGCTAATGTTGTTGGAGCTTCATGTAAACGACGTGATATTTTTCAAGAAAAGCATTCTAATGTGGTCATTGAAATGATGGAAAATGATGAACTATCTAGTGGTCGGGGTTTGAATCAAGAAATTACTCTTAAAAGGTCAGGAGATACTTGATGGGGATCACATTTTAACACATTGCTTAGAATTATATCTATGAATTCATCTGTGATTGATGTGCTTGAAATTATTGAGGAAGATGGGGTGAATGATGAGCAAAGGGCTGAGAATCGTTCCTTATTATATTCAATGCAATTCTTTGAATTTGTCTTCAATTTGCACTTGATGAGTAGGGTATTAAATAACGAATGAGTTGTCTCAAGCATTACAAATACATGATAAAGATATTATTAATGCTATTTCACTAGTTAAAGTATCCAAACAAAGATTGCAAATGTTGAGGGATAGTGAATGGGATAGCTTGCTTGATGAGGTTCCTTTGTTTTGTGAGAAACATGAAATTGTGATTCCAAATATGAGTGAGATGTTTGTTGCTTCAGGACTTTCCAGACTCAAACAACAAGAAGTTTCAAATTTTCATCACTTTAAAGTTGAAATATTTTATCAGGTGATTGATTGGCAGCCTAAAGAGCTTAATGATCGATTCACAAAGGTCAACACTGAGTTACTTCTTTGTGTTGCATGTCTAAACCTAAGAGGTTTGTTTGGTTCTTTTGATAAAAGTAGACTTATTCAACTTGCTACATTTTATCCTTTGGATTTTTTTTTTTTTTTGCAATGGAACTCTTAACTCTCGATACTCAGGTTGACAATTATATAATTGATGTGTAGTTTGATCATAATTTTGCAAGATTACGAGATATAGGTAATTTATCCAAAAAAATTAGTTTAGACAAAAAAGCATATTGTGTATCCTTTGGTGTATTTGCTTTCGAAGTAGGCTTTGATCTTACTGATGGCTACTGCTTCAGTGGAGAGATCCTTTCTTGCAATGGGCATCATAAAACATAAGTTGTGAAATTGAACGCAGGAGGATTGGTTAACAAACTATTTGATTGCATATATAGAGAAAGATATACTTAAAGAGATTGACAATGAAAAGATCATCCAGAAGTTTCCAAACATGAAGATAAGGAAAGAGAAATTGTAATATTTGATTTAATGTGGCATTTATAGACCTTTTTAAGTAATACTTTTTTCACTTTATTTTTTCTTATCTTACTATTTTATGTACCTAAGTTTGCCCATAAAGAAAAAATTCTAAATCTACCACTGAAGATTCAACTATTAATAAAGTCAAAACACATCTACCAAGGTATAACACTTTATGTCCCTTTACTTTACACTTCTATCCTTATCTAATTTAAGCATCGAAAAAGAATTGGGACAACACCCAATTTCCTTTGACATCTTTCTTGCTGACCTAGTTCTTGAAGAACCCTGTCGAAGACCCAATTCCACTGCCTGATCCAAGTACCCGATCTTCCACCTGGATCACGAGTAAAGTGGTGCCCATGTGGAGAATTTTGGAAGTCTAGATGTTGTTTCGTTTTTGATGGGAAATGACCTCGGATTGATTCTGTCAAGTCACAGATCTGCGGACGAAAGTTGTTAGATTATGGTTGTAAGATTATTTGAAAGATAAAATTAGCCTCAAACATATATGGGGCATCACAATCCAATCTGGTCTGGCTACTGCAAGGGGAGTAATTCGGAATGGTAAGGGGAAATTTATAGGGTCTTTCTACAAATGAATTGGACATGTGGGTCCAATACTTATGCGGAGTTATTTGCAACTCTCCATGGTATTCAATATGGTATCAATAAGGGCTGGACTTCAATGGTGCTTCAAACAGATTCACAAATTCTTTGCAATATGGTTCGACAATCTGGTCCTTTCACAAGCTTCAAAGAAAGTTAATGAAATTGTTGCATAGAGGTAACTTTTCTTTTCTTCACGGAGAAGCTAATCAAGTAGCGGATTTTCTTGCCAATTATGCTTTTGAAAATCATACTTCTCATTTTTATGATTTATTTTTAGATCTTCGTCATAGTGCTAGTGGTCTTTGTCGTGTAGATTCTTTAGGAGTTTCTACTATAAGAATTTATTGATAAATGCATTTCATATAGTTTATAGAATTTCATCCATTTGTAAAAATGAATTTGTCTCCATTCCTTGTGAGGTAAGAATCATTATGTCTCAATCATATTGTACCTTTTTTTAGATGATTTTAATAAATGGGTAGAGATCCTGTCAAACTTCATCTTAAAGACGGCCTTCTTTAAAAAAAAAAAAAAACTCTAATTAGAATAGTGAATAAGTAATGTAGATTTCAATGGTTTTATGTAATGTAATAGTTGAATCTTCAACAAAAGCAGTAATTGCGTTGAGCCAGTGTTGAAAGTGGTCAAAATATTAAAAGCTAATCAATTGGTAACATGTCAAGTTTTGCTATCTTATTGGTAAGCAATAACACTTGAGTCCAAGAGATCTCGAGTTTGAGACACATTGACGGTAAGTGGGGTGCCACTCTTGATTCTTGAGGGAAGTGGTAGGTTTAAAATAAAAAAATTATATATATAAATATAAATATAAATATAAATATAAATAAATAAATATATATATATATATAAATATATATATATATATATATTAATGTTGTGGACCTATGGTGATTTACGAAACTCACTCAAAGAATTGATTATATCTTGACTAAGTGAATATATATGTGAACAAGGAACATTCCATAAAGTATGCTCCGCACATGATAATATTATCCTATATATATGTTTGTGTAGAGGGTAAAATGTTTGCCTATAATTTCATTTTTAGTTGAGCCTTAGAATTCTATGAAAATGTAATAACCATATGAAAATTTTGATGTGGGCTTGGTCAATACTCCACCATGGACCTTTTAGTGCATATAAAGTCACATTATCAAAATAAGTTAAAAGTACATGTAGCTTTTACTTGGGATCCATTAATCTTTTATACTTGGCTTGATACAAATTACAAAGTCCATAGTTTCATATTCTTAATCAAATCAACGACAAGGTTCTTTGGGAGGAAGAACTGCATTTCAAATTGGGAGGATCTTTGTTAGGGATTCCAAGATTAATAAAGGATTTCAAGGGACTTGTAATTGTATCTATTGATTGAATTATATTTTATTCAATCAAGCATTGTAACACACATTGCAAACTTGTATCGAATTCAAGGTGAAGATTACTCTGGGTGAGGACCTCCTAGAGTGGGCATAGTCAAATTGAGTTAACAAAACTTTTGGTGATAAGCACTCTTTTATATTTTTGCACTATTCACGTTTTACTTACAAGTTACAATTCTAAGTTAAGTTACAATATTGAAAAGTGTTACAACTTTAAGGGCATGTAACCACATGTTTTAGTACCTTTAGAGGGCAATTGCTGAAAGGTCCTTTTCTACACATATAGTCCATCAACACTACCTTACTAACGGCAAGTCATCTTACTTAAAAGAAACTAATATGTTATGACCTTTATTTAATGAATGCCCAATTCTATTAACCGGCCAAGAACATATTCCTTATGATTTAAACTTTTTGTGATCTATACCTTACTATGCTGAACATCCCCAAGTATAGACCTCCTATTTAAATTAAGTTGGACATATTGTTTGAAAAATTATGTGTAAGAAACAATTCCAACATTATTACAGCAACAATTAAACAATTGGTAGTCTTTTTGGACATAAATCTCAACAGACTCCAACTTGCACAAATAAAACTAACTATCATGTTCTAACCTTCATATCATTTATGTGTCTTTTAAAGACCTCCTTTGCTAAAGGTTTAGTAAACAGATCTGCTAGATTATGCTTTGAGGGAATTTGTTCTACCACTATCCTTCTTCTGAATGAAGTCCTGAATCAAGTGATACTTTCTCTCTATGTGTTTGTTTTATTTTCTTGGCTTTTTGCACCATGCAATTGTTGCACTGTTGTCACAATACAAAATCATCAGTTTGTCCATGTTTGGTATGACTACTTATTCTGTTAAAAACTTTCTTAGCCACACTGCCCCTTTAGATGGTCTCAATGCTATTACGTATTCTGCTTCCGTATTAGAATCGACATTGAAAGATTGCTTGATACTCCATGAAACTGCAGCTAGATCTAGATAAGGTGAAGGCATATCCATAAGTGGATTTTCTTTCATCCCTTAGCCGAGAAATCCAAGTTTGTATGGCCAAATATATTCAAGTCATCAACTTGGTAAATCTCCATGTAATCCCTAATACTTTTGAGATACTTGAAAATATATTTTACCATCTGCTAATGTGAAGTCAACCTCGGGATGTGGCAAGAATGTGTGGTATGTGAAAGGTACAAAAGTTTGATAGAAGGAAGTGCACTTTGTCCAACTCGTACACCCTCCATCTTATTGTCCGTGGTAATTTTCTCCTCATGGATATATATTGAGAAGGTAATCAAGTGGCATGTTTTCTTCCTAATTATGCTGTAGATAGTAGTGGAATGTGTCTTTTTGAGAATTATAATTATCCTCTCCATCTTGTTAAAGACATCTGTTACTTAGATAGGATTGTTTATCCTTCTCTTCATATCTCCTTGTAGAATTTTTTCTATATGCATTTGCATAGAGTTTCCACATATTTGAGGTAAGTGTCATTATGTCTCCTCCAAATGGTATTTTTTATTTATTTTTATAAATAAGTAGGGATATGCCAAACACATCACCTTCAAAGATGGTTTTTTTAGTTATTAAATTTTGTATTCACTTTTCACTCGTCCAAAGAACACTATATCACTAATTTTACATCTTATGCAAAGGATTGATTATCATCTTTATTATTCTCTTTATCCAAAATTGAATGTCTCATTTTAACTCAAAGAAAAATTAAAGAGTGTATTTTTTATAAACCCATATATCCTTCTTAATTTAATTAGGAATGAGTTATTGGCCAATCTGGTCCTCAAACTATACCCTTTTGGAAGCTTTGGTCCATAAAGTTTTTTCTTTGCCTTTTTAGTCCTTAAACAATTTACATTTTGGCCATTTTGATCCTTTTGATCGGACTCTTCACAAATTTCACCAGAATTTGGAGTCATTTTGGCCAATTCAATCCATGAATGACAAGGCCAGGCAAAATGAAGCCCGTAGGGTATAGTTTGAGGATTGAATTGGCCAAAATGACTTCAAATTCTAGTGAAATTTGTGAAGAATCCCATCAAACGGACCGAAATGGCCAAAATGTTAAATGACTAAACAAGCAAAAAAAAAAAAAAAAAAACTTTAGGGACTAAAACTTCTAAAAAGATATAGTTTGTGAACAGAATTGGTCAATAACACTTTAAAGAAATAACTCATTTAATTTGGAACAACTTAAAACATAAATAGAGAGTAAATCTGGATGGATATATTATTATTATTATTATTATTACAATAAGAGTCTGCGCTTTGCGCGAGAAGGATTGCATGTCATTGTACTATTTTTATTGAGATTGGATGTCCTATTTTGATCTATGAAAAAAATTAAAAAATATATTTCACTTTTATAAATTTATCCTTTATTTTTCTCCCTAATATATTTGATAATAGAATTTATTTTAACAAATAAGACATAAAATTTCTAGATAACCTAAAAATAGAAATAAGAACGTTCAAATACAGATTAAGGAAACAGTAAAGTCCAATGGTTAAATTAATTAAAAATAAAATTGAGAAAAGTAATTCAACTTGTCACTCATCCAAATTATTATTTGATATATATATATATATATATAAATATATATATAAATATATATTTATATATATAAATCAAAGAATACTTAATGCTCCATTTTTTATAATATGAAAAAAATTGAAAATTATTATACTTATACACTTTACATTTTAGATACATTGACAACAATACTTTTAATGTATATTCTATTAATTAAGTTAATGTTAGTCCATTTAATATGAATCCTGATAATCATTAAATACGAATAAATAATATTTTAACTTATATTTTATGATTTAAAACTAATTTATAAATTATATCTTATTTTAGTTCCATTTTAGTGTGACTAATTTTAAAATGTTACTCCCTCCCCCCTCCCCCCGGAATTGAATGTAATATTTTGCCTTACAAGCATTTTAAGATAGAAGTTTGACTTAGTTCATTTTATCATTTCAATGTCACTTTTCTTTATAGAAATTTAACTAATTTAGGAAATGAGACAATCAATTTCGAACAACCCAAAATGGAAAATGAGACATTCAATTCCAAATAGAAGAAAATTTAATAATATTCAAGTATTTATTTAAATTAGAGATTTTTTGAAATTCCAAAAAACCTATTATCATTATGAATAAATCTTCGTATATCCAAAATTACTATTTCGAAAATATTTATATTTAGATATTTTACTAATTTTTATAATATTAATACTAATATTTTTAATTTATATACCGATACAAATTTAAATAAAATATATTGAATCTTAATTTTCTAATATTTTATTAATACTCTCTCTCTCTCTATTTAATTTTTTTTCCTCTTTTATTTTTATTGTGTTGGAGACTTGACAACTTTACTTTTATTTTAATAATAATAATATGATGTGATATTATTATTATTTATTATATATCCAAGTTAAAGGTCTTCCGATCTTGTTTCATATTCCCTTCGTTCAAAATTGAATGTTTACATTTTTATTTTAGATAGTCTGGAAATGAATGGTGAATTTCCTAATGATGGGCAAAATGGGTATGACCTGAATGACCTGATCCAAATAATCTCAAATACCAACCCATATATTAAAGATCCGATCCAACATTACTACAGGAGAGTCAGCAACCTCCTGAATTGTCGACCTCTTAGGTTGCCAACCTTTAATGAGATTAGGAAAGCTCTCACTAGACCACAACCTTCGACACAGAGCTCCGATATATCTCATACACCTCCCATGTCATAATTAAACATCTATGACTCTTGACAACCTTTATAAATCTTAAAATCACTTATTGCGACCTTTAAAGAAGCTCATCAAGACCTTCGAGACTCATTAGAAGGTCCCGAAGTTGATTCATAGGTCATCTATGACTCTTGACACACATTATAAATCTTAAAATAACTTATCACAACCTTTAAAAAAGCTCATCGAGACCTTCGAGACTCATTAGAAGGTCGCAAAGTTGATTCATAGGTCATTAATGAACTCATAGCTCTTACACCAGAGACATGCATGACAAGGTATCTACTATTATGAAAATTCCTTGATTCTTGGAACAATTAGTAGGATATTATCTCACAATTATTCTAAATGAATACTTTTCCGGAATTGAGATTAATTCCAACAAGGAAACTTCACCTAATTGATAACTTATTATTTGATATACATTATCGGATCACACATTACACAAGTGATTTTCATTCAATTTTTACTCTCTAAGTGAACTAACTTAGGCATTGGAGATTCCACAGGATGATAGCCCACTCCAGTGACTCGATTTTTTTCCTTGGTTGTGATTACAGGCATCATCACTGTTCGGGGTGACCCCAAGATCGTTTTCTGAGCTCCATCACCTAAATTAGTTAAAATTTTCTTAGGAAATTGATATTGTTAAGTGTAAAATGAATTAAGTTAACTGATTTTCTTAAAATTTGTGCAAGTCAAAATGGGACATTCAATTCCAAATTGAGTGATTCCTAGTGTGTATGGTGTTGCAATTCATTAATAATATCAACTATTCTAGTTTTGTTATAAATATTTCATTTATGGCCTAATTACATATCGTGAATGTCCATTGCTAGATATTATGTATCTATTCCCATATTTGACCAAGAGAGAGTTTTAAGAGGCATACATCTTGGTAAATACAAGAGGAGTATAAAATTTTAGAAATTGGAGAGTCTTGATAATTATATTCTGGATATTGAAGAGTCTTGATTGTTATATTCTTGATACATGTATTTGAAGTAAGAATCAGTGTGAACAAAGGTTCGTCATAGTTGGTCATAGCTTCTATAAATAGGAAAACTCTCATTTCTAAATAGATAGATCAATGAATGAAAGATCATTCTAGTTTATTTCTCTCAAACTCTTTTGCTCTTTCTTTATTTTTACAACACGTTATCGACACAAGACTCTAGCCATTTCTAAGGGCCATATATTGTTTCAATTTTAGTTCCAAGGTTGTGAATAAGTTTCGATCTTGTTCCTTCATGTTAAGGTACCATTTTTCCTTTTGCTTTCCTCTTTGTTTTCAATATGTCTCATGCAGATTTGAGTGTTTCCAAGCACCATGCAAAGTTGGAAAGCTTGTCACTCCCTTCGCCGGACATAACATGTAAGAACTATCTCTCTTGTATTCTTGATGTCAAATTACATCTCCAAGTGGATGGCTTGGAAGAGAATATTGTTGAGATGAATAATTAATTCAATAGGCATAAGGCGAAAGCCTTGATCATGTTGAGACGCCATCTCCATGAAAGTTTGAGATCTGATTATCTCACTATTGAAGATCCTCAAGAGTTATGGAAAAACTTAATGGATAGATTTGAACACTTGAGAACAGTGATCCTCTCAAAGGCTCATTATGAATGGATTCATTTGAGGTTGCAAGACTTTCAATCTATACGCGTCTATAATTCTGCCATATACCGAATAAGTTCCCAATTGAAATTATGTGGGGAAGACATTGGCGATTTGGACATTCTTGAGAAGACCTTCTCAATCTTTCATATTTCTAATGTGTTATTGAAGCAATAGTATTTTGAGAAAGGCTTCAAGAAGTATTTTGATCTTATCTCTTGTTTACTTGTGGCCAAGCAAATAATGAATTGCTTATGAAAAATCATGAATTGAGGCCAATTGGTTCAGCCCCATGACGGAAGCACATGTTGCTATCCCAAAAAATTATGGAACAAGTTGTACCAATAAACGAGGAAGTGGGCATCAAGGCATGAAAACTAGAAATATTAAGATATGGGTTACAAAAGACCATGCCATAAATATCAGAAATCAATTGCTAAAGGCAAAGATGAATGTTTTAGATGTGGCATGAAAGGTCACTGGGTCAAAATGTGCCAAACACCTAGGCACCTTGTTGATGCTTATCAAACTTGTCTCAAAAATAAAGAGAAGGCAATTGAGACAATCTTGTCAATGAGACAGATAATTGCGCCCCTAGCACTTGACTCAAATCTGCAATCATTAAAGAAAATAATTAATCATTCTTTGAGAATGCATTACTTGATATAGATGATTTCTTAATGGCTCCAATTATGTTATTGACGTTAACTATTATGGCACGAACCAAGAGATATAGTTAGGTATTTATGTTACTTTTGTTTTTTCAATGGATTTTATTTGATGTACATTATTATATTATAGGAATTCTCTTTTGTTTCAGAACAAGGAAAATAAATATATCTTATAGACAATGGCATGGCCCGTATGATCTTGAGACATTCATATTATTTTTTTGATTTGACTATGAATATCTCAAATGTTCAAACTATTTTGAGTGGTACACAAATTATTGATGACTCCAAAAGGGCACATATTTCGTTGCCTCGTGGCATAAAATTAAGCACTAAGGATCTATTCTCGACTAAGTCTGATCAAAATATGCTAAGTATATGTTCTATTCTTGACTAAGTCTCATCAAAATTTGCTAAGTTCTAAGGATATTCGTAGATACGGTTTTCATATTGAAACGATGGATGAAAAAGGTATTAAGTATCTTCGCGTTACAAGTTCCAAGTTGGGAACACGGCAAATGGTCAAGAAAATGCCTTGTTTATCCATTGGATTGTACTATTCCCAAATAGAAATGATTGAAGCACACAATTTGGTTAGCTTGGACCTTGCTAATGAATTTTTGTTGTGGCAAGATCATTAGGGTTATCTAGGCTCAAGTTTGATGACCGTTACTCTTATAAAACACATTTTATCCACTCACTGAAAAATAAGAAGGTTTTTCAGTCTAGTGAGTTCATATGTGCTATATGTTTGAAAGGCAAACTTATAAAGCAGCCCTGAACTTCTAAAATTGATGTTGAGCCCTAGTATTTCCAGAGAGAATATAAGGTGATATTTGTGGACCAATTTATCCACTTTGTGGACCTTTTAAATATTTCATGGTCCTTAATGATGCATCTACAAGATGGTCTCATGTTCGATTGCTCTCATTAAGGAATTTTGCCTTTGAAGGCTAGTGGCACAAATAATAAAATTGAGAGCATATTTCCTAGACCATTATATTAAGAGTATATGTCTTGATATTTGCTGAAGAACATATTTGATGAGTATAATCAATCAGTTGGAAAAAAAAGTAGAAAATCTTTTGCCATATGTTCATACCCAGAACGATCTTGTTGAATCGTTCATTAAAAGGATTCAATTGATTGTAGGGCCTTTAGTTTTAAAAAGTAAATTGTTGTCCTCTATTTGGGGACATGCCATCTTAAATGTAGTATCTTTAGTAAAAATTCTACCAAAAAGTTATAATTCTATTTCCCCTATGCAATTGGTTCAAGGAAATTAACCAAATGCTTCCCATCTATGCACATTTGGATATGTAGTTTATGTACTGATTGCTCCACCACAACGGACTAAAAAGGATCCGCAAAGGAGATTGGGAAAATATGTTAGTTGTGAGTCTCTATCAATAATTAAATGACTTGAGCCTATGACGGGGACCAATTCACTACAATTGGATGATTGTCATTTTGACAAGGCAGTGCTCCCAACATTAGGGGAGAATTGAATAGCAACAGGGAAACCAAATTTAATGAGACCAGTTGGAGCGTTCCCTCCTTGTCTCATTTTGATCCTTGTACTAATGAAATTGAACATAAGGTTCAAAAAATGATTCACTTGCAAGATACGTCCAACGGAAAATATATGTCGATACAAATTTTGCCAATAATGCTATGTTTAAATGGGTATTTGTGAAAAAGAGAAATCAACAAAACTAATTTGTTCGTTATAAGGCTCTGCTAGTCGCATAAGGTTTTACTCAATGTCCTAGAATTGATTTGAGGAGACTTATTTCTCCTGTGGTGGATGCAATCACTTTTCATTATTTGATTCGTCTGGCTATACAAGAACAACTTGATATGATTGATGTCGTTACGTCCTATTTGTATGGATCCATAGATCATGACATATATATAAGAAAATCCCCGAGGGATTTAAATTGCCAGAGGCAATAAGACCGGGTTCTCATGATAGATATTAAATTAAATCGAATTGATCTGTTTATGCCCTAAAATAGCTGGGACGAATGTGATCACCTTTGTAAATACCTATTGAGTAAGGGTTATAACAACGATTCTATTTGCCTATGTGTTTTCATTAAAAATAATAGCATAGAATTTGTGATAATTATTGTTTATGTGGACGACATAAATGTCATAGGAACTCCAGATGAATTATGTAAGGCAATGATATGCATGAAAAGTGAGTTTGAAATGAAAATACTTGGAAGAACCAAATTGTGTCTTGGTCTTCAACTCACTTATGCTTCAAAAGGAGTACTCGTCTATCAATCCCGTTATATTGAAAAGATTCTTAAGAAGTTTTATATAGACAAGACTTATCCATTGAATACACTTATGGTGGTAAGATCTCTAGATATAAAGAAGGATCCATTTCGTCCTTGTGCAGAAGATGAGGAGATACTTGGCCCTGAAGTGCCTTATCTTAGTGCTATTAGTACACTACTATATTTGGCTCATAATACCAGACTAGATATGGCTTTTCCTGTGAATCTTTTAGCAAGATTTAGCTCAAACTAGATGAGAAGACATTGGAATATTGGAATGGTGTTAAACATATCGTCCTATCTTCGACGGATGATTTATATGGGATTGTACTTCAAAAGATGATAAATCGAGATTGCTTGGTTATGCCAATATTGGATATTTATCAGACCCATATAAAGATCATTCCCAAACTGGCTATATATTTACTATTGGGGCACTATAATTTCTTGGAGATCTGTCAAACAGAACTTTGTTGCTACATCATTAAATCATGTTGAGATTATAGCAATCTATGAAGTAAGTCAAGAAGCCATTTGGTTGCGCTTAATGGATCAACATATTAGAGGTTCATGTGACTTGGAAACATTAACCAAAAATGGAGTAATTTTGTATGAAGATAATGCAGCATGTATTGTCTAATTGAAGGAAGGATTCATCAAAGGGGATTGAACAAAATACATATCACCCATGTTCTTCCTCACTCATGAATTATGTGCAAAAGGAGAAATTTATGTCGAGCAGATCCAGTCATTCTACAATCTAACATATTTATTCACTATAAAAGGATTTAACGAGGGCATGGTATATTTTGTACCCCATGTCCAAAGGCATATCTTATGAATGGACATCAAAGGGAGAGTGTTATAAATATTTCATTTATAACCTAATTAAATATTCTAAATGTCTATTGCTAGATACTATGTATTTAGTCTCATACTTGACCAAGAGAATTTGACGAGGTAAGTTCATAGATTTTGCTACATACAAGAGGAATATAAAATTTCAAAAATTGAAGAGTTTTGATTATTATATTATGGATATTGAAGAGTTTTAATTATTATATTTTTGATACATGTATTTATAGTAAGAATCAGTGTGAACTAAAACTCATCATAGTTGACCATAACCTCTATAAGTAGGAAGACTTTCATTTGTACATAGATAGATCAAGAAATGAAAGATCATTTCATTTTATTTCTCTCAAACTCTTATTCTCTTTCTTTATTTGAGTTATTGGCCAATCTAATTCTCAAACTATTCTTTTTTGGAAGTTTTGTTCCCTAAAGTTTTTGTTGGCTTGTTTAGTCTTTAAACAATTTACATTTTGATTATTTTAATCCTTTTGATTGGGTTCTTCACAAATTTAACCAAAATTTGGAGTCATTTTGGCCAATCCAATCCTCAAACCATACCTCACTGGTCTTGTCATTCATGGATTAGATTGGCTAAAATGACTCCAAATTCTGGTAAAATTTATGAAGAATCTTGGTAAAAAGGACAAAAATGGCCAAAATGTAAATTGTTTAAGGACTAAATAGGCAAAAAAAAAAAAACTTTAGACACCAAAGCTTCCAAAAGAGTATAGTTTGAGGATTAGATTGATCAATAATTCTTCTTTATTTTTACAACAAGTTTTACATATACTTCCTCTGTCAATTTTATAAAGCGTTTGCAGCCTTTTTGTAGAAATTAAGAAAGAAAATATTTTCCCAAAATGCCCTCCTAACTAACACAGAAATTTAAAAAGTAAAAAAGTAATGTGTGAAAAAAATTTAAGACATCTCTTGGAAAGCAGCAATTTGGCCCAAGATTTTAAAAATCAAATCGGATCCATCGGTTGGACCGATTGGACCACCAACCGATTCCCTTTCCTGTCCGATTAGATGATAAAAATCAATTTAGCCTAAAACTATTCTAAAAATGGAGAATTAGTGGGAACCGACAAGTTCAACCGATTAACTGACCGGTTGACATGTGAACCACCCGATTTATAGTAATTATTTTGTTGGATCAAATTGAAAAAGTTAAAAAGAAAGACAACTGAAATGAAAAATAAAATTTGTCGTAAACCTAAATTGATGTCCAAACAAATTCAATCACTGGTTCAGATTGCTGTCGGTCTTATCTTTAACCTCATGAGACTTACTGAGGGTTAGGGCTCAAAGACGACGAAGAAGATATGCAATCTGGTACCTAACGCATTGCTGAATTCCTTCAAGAAAACCCATCTACACGGGTAAATTAAAAACCCTAATTTTGACTCTCTTTTAGTAATTTTAGAGGGATTTCTGGTTCTCCGTTGCACGGTACTGTAATATAGGAGCTTGTTGATGCAGGATCTGAAAGCATTTATGGGTGAAACACAGTACAATTGTAAAGAATAAGATGGTTTCTTCTCCGCCCAAAAATCCTCTGTTTTGCTTAAAATTTCCTTGGTATGTCCATGATCAAAATGCTAAGACTTCAAGTGGTTGCAACTTCGAGACTCCATGGCTCTTCAAGTCTTTGCAGAGTCTTGGCTCCTTGGCCTTTAATTTTGTGAACGAGATGTCAAAATCTCCAAACCCCTTGCTTAAAATGCCTTCGGGGCTCGATGGTGGAATCGAGAAAAAGAGTGAGGGAAAAAGAATCTTGACTTCAGAAGAGCAATTAGAGTAGGAGGTATTCTTTTCTAACATCAAGATTTATCTTTTACTTGATTTTCTCACATTGAATTTAAGGAGAAAATTAGTCTAATTTTTTATGTTAATGAAAAACATAGCTTGCAAGTTTTTGATTTTTAACCTAATTCTTGATGTTAATGAAAAATAAAAGGTCAATTTATGAATTTTTTATTTGTTTATAAGTCTTTATTGTAGGTTAATAAATATATATACTATTAATTTGAAATAAATTATATTATTTATATATATTTTAACTTATAAATTAATAATTTTTAATTTTAAAATTAATCAAATCAATTTCGATTAAATTTGAATTGAATCATTAAATTATAAATCAATAACTTTGTTTTTGATTTGACAATCGATTTGATTTTAAAATCATTGATTTGGGCTTTCGGACTTTTTTCGTACTAGAGGGAGAAAAAGAAAAGGAAGAGGATTACATGCCCCACCAAACAGAAGCACGGCCAGCATCACCACCCTCGTACTAGCTCCCTGGTGGCAGCCATAGATGGCGGAGAAGACGATTACCGGAGACAAGAAGCCATCAGCTGTGGATCTTTAAAGCACATGAATCTTCAAATGGGATCCAACAGTTGGGCATCACCTCCTGGTGATATCTTCTCTCTTCGTGGGCCCAGCTACTTCTTGAAAAAGACAAAGATTCCATCTGGGGATTGGCTCCTGAGACCTGCCGGCATGGACTTGCTCCGATCCAATTCGAAGCTCGGTCATGTCCCCGGTGGAGAGCAGCACAGCGCAGAGTTCTATTTTGCAACAAAAGACGACGGAGGTCTCCAACCGGGTTCACTCCTCTACCATTTCGTTCATGGAGACGATAATTTCTGGAACATTTGGTTCAAGATCGTGAGCAGGATTATTAAAGGGCCATGGATTGTGAAAGTCGCAGTGGGAAATTATGCGGCTTGTATATTGGGTAAGGCTTTGAAATGCAATTTTTTTATGGGAGAAAATTACTTCGAAATCGCATCTGAGAAGAAACTGTAACGCCTGGACGAGAGAGGATTGAAAAGTTTAGAAAAGAGGGAAGACCTGGAAGGAAAACGAAGAAGGGAGAAAAAATAGGATCCAGGATAATACAATAAATTTGTGATAAAATATCTTTAAAATTTCATAAAACGATTTATAAAATAAGGCATCTACCTTTTAAATAGAGGAGTATTTATTATATATATATTTATATCAGAATTGCTATGAAAAGCAATTGTTGGAGAGTAATTGGAGCGCAACTGCTAAAATGACGTCGTTTTGAGTGCATGTATCTTTCAAATCTACTTATTTCACTGTCAAAATGACGTCGTTTTGACAGTTGCGCTCCAGTTGTGCTCCAACAGTTGCTTTTCGTTTTGGCAGTTGCGTTCCAGTTGTGCTCCAACAGTTACTTTTTATAATATTTCTGTATATATTTATATCATATATATATATATATATTTATATGATATAATAGTAAATTTTTTGTTTTTGATAATTTTTGGAAACGAATTAGAATGATGCCCTGAGAAAAATCCACGTAAGTGTTCATCAATGACTTTTCACGATAGTTATAAATATTAATAAATTCAAAAGTTTCAAACATGAAAACATTTCTCAATTATCATGTGGGGACAATTCAAATGCTACCAAAAGAAATATGGTCATTGGCGTACCCGAGGCATCTCCGTGCTGGATCTTGTCTACATTTGTCAAATCCACCTGAAGGAAGCTGTGAGTCACTTCCTCCTAATCTTCAATCAGTAACTTTATTAACCTTTTCGAACTGCACTCAGGAAGTCCTTTTAAATATTCCGAACTTGTAACCACTTGGGATCGTTGAGTATTGAGTAGTGGATGATATTAAAGATGAGAAGATATTGAGTCGTGCGCTCGAAACTATTGTCAAGTACCTGCATCAACTTGAAACCTTAAAAATATACTGAAATCCAAATCCTGGAAGGCAAAAATGTATTTATAACTGGGTTAGCTTCCTAGAAGGGAGCAAACTGTCATGGAGTGAAATGAGTGCTTTGGCCATGTCACCCAATCTTGAAGTACTGAATCTACAATGGAATGCTTTTAAAGGAGAAGAGTGGGAGTTGCAAGAAGATGAAGAATTCCTCAAACTGAAATCTTTGTTGCTTGATTCACTGGATCTAATTTTCTGGAAAGCAATCAGTTATAATCACTTTTCTATCTTTTATCATAAGTCATCATTGGTAATTTAGTGGATATTTTAGTCTTTTTCTTCTTCCAATTTTGTCATGCTGCCTCTCCATCTCTCTATCTCTTCATAAAACAGTTTTCTCTTTTTCATCTCTATAGGAACATTTTGACAAAAAAAAACTTTACTTTAATGTATATTGACAAAACGATTTATAATTAGGGATAAAGAATACTTCTTTGATAAATTTTGGATGACCTGACGGAGGCTGATATTGTGTTACGGTTGCAAATAATGAGTTTTGTGGTTCTCTTTGTTTGGTTGGCCCTATAGCTGAATGGAGGTTCTCGAAAGAAAAAGCTTAGAAGTTGTTCTCGTCTTAAAAAAGGTTTTCTTGTTTCCTTAATAATTTATTCTTATCTAAAGTATATTTCTGTTATAATTTGTCTATGTCCATATATTTCACGAGAAAATTGAAGTTGTTTTGCCTAAAGTGACTTTCGGCTGGCTTGGATTTTCCAGGGTTCTAAATTTTCAATTACTCCCTCATGTTTTGTGTGAAATAAATATGCATTAGTGTTACACACTCTCATGTTGTGACTTCACCTCAGATCTCCAACCCCGAAAGCTCTGACACCTCTGCACACCACAAAGAGAAAAGGAACAAGGAGAAAAGCTCACTGTTCCTCCTCCGATGCACAAGTAAGTTCAGAGAAGAGAGAGCAGGAACGAGTTTAGAGGGGGGGGGGGGGAAGGCAACTTAACTAAAAACCTGATGTAAATATGTATTTATATTAAATTTGTGATATGGACTGCCAAGTTGGCATAGTCTGATTTATTTCCAAGTTGACAAATGGATATGAAATGAGTTTTATATATGGAAGTATATAGACATATATATTATATGCCTTGAATTTACTCACAAGGGAAATGTTTGGGTATATACATTACATGCCTTCCCTTTTATTCACAAAGAAAATGTATGGGGATATACATTATATGCCTTCAATTTATTCATAACGGAAATGTATGGACAGATACATTATATGTCTTCCCTTCTACTCAAAATGGAAATGTATGGACATATACATTATATGTCTTCCCTTCTATTCAAAATGGAAATGTATAAACATATAAATTATATGCCTACTCTATTTTTGCCAAAGGAATTTCCTGTGAAATTGTATATTTTGATTTACGATTACGTGTGTTGATATGCCTGAAGATTCTTGGGATCAATATTCAAAATTTAAAATTAAATATTTAAATAATAGATATGGATCACACGATCTCCATTTACCGAGACAGATCATTATTACACTGAGATACACATATTATTGATCAATGAATAAGACTGAAAAAATGAAATCTTCTTGATAAGTAAAAGTTCTGGGCCGTTAAATTTTTATAACTATTGTCAGAGTAACTTCTACAACAAAGGTAATTTCCTTTGTCAAAATTTCGGAAAAATAGTGTCTTCTCTTTTCCCTGTGAAATAGAAACTAGTCTCTGCAAAGGTTCTTGTTGAGAGATAGAGAAGTTTGAAGAAATTCTCAAAGACAATTAAGTATTTTTCTTCACATATTAAATAATGTTGCCGTATTCTTCTTCTTTGTACTTAGATTTTGAAAATATATACATTGTTTGTAGTTGTGAAGGTATTTCTCTTTCAAGATCAGGAGACTAACTTCGTGGATAAACTCGCAGGTATAATCTTGTTGCTCTGATTGTTCTATTATTGTGAAAAATGAGTTCTTCTAATTCTGAGTATGCCCCTGAAGTCGAATTTGAGATGGAAACTCAAAGCAAATATTTATTTATGATTGAATCCTTTGAAAAAGAAGAATCAAAAGTTAAAGATAGTGAAAGTGCTACATCTCTAGAGATTCTTGATACTTTTGAGGATGAAAAAAATAGAAGAAGGAGAATTTGAAGATTTGGTTTGAGATAGTGAAAAGCCAAATAGCATTCCAATTGGACAACGTTATATGTTTAAGGAAGAATATTTTGTTTATCCTTTTATTAATGAAGAAATGCTTGAATTATGAGTTAGATATGAATGCTACATGAATGCAGAGATTATGCTTTGAACAGACACTAGGGTGTTAGGATGTGAGGAAAAAAGGAAGACTGAAGTTGCCCAATATGAACTATTATGTCCACTCATTCATGAAAGCAAGACGTGAGAAGTGAATACATGACTCCTACGGATTATGAAATAATTCGGCCAAAGAAAACTTATACGATTCATATGCCACATGATGGATGTTTGATAACTTATCTTTCTCATATGAGTTTCGGTTTTCAGATTTCTTTTACATCCTTTATTTGTGGATATTTTGAAATTTCATTAGGTTCAGTTAGGTCAATTGAATCCTAATGTGATAAGGATGATCATTGGGATTTTGTTGGTTTGTAGGGTGTGTCAAGTAACATTGAGTCTGGAGTTATGGAGGTGTTATTTTGTTCTTTGTTAAAAATGTCAAACTGTGGAAGGGAGAGGATTTTTTTTATTTGCAAAAGTGAAATCTAACAAAGCTAGTATGTACAAGTCCATCTTCAACACATGCATGAAAAATGATATTTTCTTTGTAAAAAACATCATGGTTTTGAAGACATTAGAATATTATTGGAGTGGAATGCTGGAAAAGAATTATCCCATGATCCCCCAGATGACTTTGGAAATCCTCCTTTGCTTGTCATAGAAAAAAAAAAATTGAATACATTCATGTATTATGTTAAACTTTCAAAAATAGTTCCAAGGAACCTATTACATGTGGCTAGATTGGAAAGTGGAACATCATTGGATGTTCGAAAATTAAGTAATGAACATTTGTCATTTCTGGTTCATGTAAGTTTTTTTAATGTGACAATAATCTGATGTTGCTTTATGCCTTTATGATATACATTGTCTAGAATTTGTGCAAAGCTTTTGGCAAGTGAGAGAGAAACTAAAACTTGCATAGCTTATATAATTGTGAATAAAATTCCTAAACATAGATCTTATAGTTTTGAAATTGGATGCCATAATATGTATTATGTGCCTAGCCAATTTGCAGAAACTAGAGCATTGATATCTTGTCCTGATAGCACAAGAAAAATTGTAAAGGAAAGAAGTATTTCAAAGGGTAGTCGGTTGTTAGTTAGGTCTGCAACCCTAAGAAATAGTGTGAGACTTAAGGATAAATCACCCGTGAAAAGTGTATTGGAGAATAAGATTGAGGCCAATGTTGTTGTTGCAGAAAAACCAAAGGGTTTATTGATCATGGAAACTAAATTTACTCCAAAAAGGGAGAAACAAGCTCTTGAGAAAGGTGATATAAGAAATTTGTTGGAATTGGGAAGCTTGAAAACAACCCAGGGGTGTATAATTTTAAGTAATGTATTACTTTTTATTTTTTTATATGTCAAGCATAGTCTGAATTTAAGTAATATCAAAAATTAGAAGATAGTCCATTCAAGATAGAAAAAGATTTACTAGAAATACAAAAAACGATAATTTATTTT
>JAOXNR010027904.1:0-23639 GCA_028571225.1 Parsonsia alboflavescens | reverse complement strand
GTTGATCCAATATGACAAGCCAAGTGACAAAGCAGCTCCTTTGTTACCAAGGCCAGACTTGAAAACCAGAATCCAACACATAATGAGGTGGAACAAAGTTGTGAATCCAGATGATAGCATCATCGGGATAACGTTGTTTTGGGTCTGTAAGAACCTCACTTGACACTGAAGAAGGCCATAAGCGAAAATGCTAGGAATCAAGAAACTGGCATAAAGTCCAGCTTCCTGGGATATAACTGGATCTTGGCCTAAAAAGTTCAGAATGTGACCTGTGCTTGCCCAGATAACAACAAGAGGTAAACTTATGAGCAGTTGAACTATCATAGCCCTCTGCATCTGTATTCCAAGCATATGGTACTGCTTTGCTCCATAAGCTTGACCACACAGTGTATCTAACGCGCTTGCCATACCCGTCTACACAGATCAAGAAACAATTAAAACTAAATCCATCACCGGTAGCTGCACAAATAGATAAAAACCATCTGCATTTAAGAAACTCTATGTTGACCTTTATTTTTTTCATTTTAGTCTCTTCTCATGGTCACAGGTGAGGCTGCTTGTCATCATGACCTTAATTTATTTGACCCAGGAAGTTAAGATTGATGTTCCAGAAATTTACGACAGCAGGAAATTGGGTGCATAATTAATCCTTTCTATCTCATATTAACTAAAATTTTAATATGGACGTAATCGACCTTAATTATTATACTGTCAAAAAGAGGAAAAGAGATATAAAATCCATTCCAAGCTCACCTGCAAGCTAAAACCGGTAACAGAAGTGAAGGATGTGGCCATAGATGCGGAAGAAAGAGCCAATTCACCAAGATGACCCACAAACATAACCGAGATCAACTGCAAGCAAAACTGCAAAATGCTTACAGATACCAGAGGTCCAGCTAGCCATAACTGTTTCTTTGCTTCCTCCACAACCTCCTTTCTCTCAAGCCCGCCCTTATTTCCACATAAACCAAAACACTCTTGCTGAATCAACGGCTTCTCCAAGAAAGATGATCCTCTTTCATCGCCCATCTTCCTCTTCACACGGAACAAAAGAGAACACAAAAAAGGTTCAGGGATCTGAAGATTGTAGCGACGGATGCTTATATGGAAGATTAATGTTTCCGTAATGCCTATAATGCCCACGCGGTGAAGATTCCTGTTACGAGATCGATTTGCCTAGAAAAGGGGTATTTGCATGAAGGAACCGTCCGGTTACCACTTGCCAATGTACTGTGGACTCTCGGGAGATTTTACGAATCCACAGAGAAAATCTAAAAGTACGTTATGAAAAGAAGTTCTTTTCTTTTGATCCAAGAATAAAAAAGAATTCGCCAATGGCGGCCTCGAATAAGAACACGCAGAGATAATAGAAACTGATGCCAAAAACGACAAATTAAAATAGGGCCACAAGTATTATTATATGTGATTAATTTTCCTGGTTTTCACGTAGCCAAAGATTTGAAGGATTAAGAATACTTGCCGGACAAAATAGCCAATTTCATTCCAACCATTACATTTTAAGTCAATTAATGCCCTCTTTATTTTTTAATCCCTTTTAAGTCTTCAACTTTTTTATGTTTCTGTCAATTAAGTTTTTTTTATCTAAAAATGGATTATTTAGGCAAATTAACAATGAACTTCTTATTTTTTGTCAACCAATTAGGGGTAAAAGTGAAACATTATTATTCAACTAATTTTCCTTTTTACCGAATCAATAATCCACCTAATATTTCAAGGTAGTGGATTGCCATGAAAATCACACAAAATTATCACCAACAAGGATTCCTTCTAGTGTTGCTGTTTAATAAACATTTCTATGACTAATGCAAACTGAACCAAATAGGTGGATCAAAGAGGAGGATGAGAAGTTATGATTTACTTGATATTTTCACATTTTATGGTAAAGAAAATTGTGCTTATTGGGTGCAACTATCCAAGAACCAAAGTTGAATTCAAGGGTTACATCAATGACGTTCGTCTTATGTATCACTGCTTGATTGAGCTCAATGACTTCTTCAATAATAACCTAACTGTCGTCTTAAAGCATATTCATTTTACACCAATTTACTTATATATTTTTTTTCTTTGAAATATGTAAGTGACAAATATTTTGAAATAAAAACTTTCACCTTAAGTAACAAACATTTGAAATTTAGGGAGTAGAGATTAAGATCCATTTTGTTGTTTTTTTTTTTTTTTTCATTTAAGAGGATAAAATTTTTATAAAAATGCCCTCTATATTCACTTGAAATAGGTGAATAAATATTTTGGGCTAAAACCCATAAAATGGGAGGGAAGAGTAATAAATTAGAGGAGTAATAAAAAAAATGAAAATTAATTGTGAAGGAAGAGAAATATTTATACTTAGTTTTGAATCTCTTAATATTTTGTTAATTGATGACCTAAAGAATATAGGAAAATATTTTGAAGATGATTAAGTACTTATATGAAGTATTTATTAGGTTAAAATTATACTTATATTTGTTACAAAATTTTGAGTTTTTCGTCTATTTGTTTAGACCAAACTATACTTTGAATTATTATTATTTTTTTTCCATATAAATTACGGATTGTCATAATGGTATAAATCACCCTTTGATATTCCAACTTTGGAGCTACTTTTTTCATCCAATGCTAATATGTTGATAAGAGAGAGAATTGAAAAGCATGGCGGTGGAGAGAAAGCAATGGGCACAAGTCTTTGGGGGAAGCAGTTAGTCAATAGCTAGAGAGTCCTCATCCTTAATACAAAGATGGATTCAATTCGAAATTTTGAACCGACACTTCCCACATAGGAAATGACATTCTTAGATTAGCCTAACAATTTATAATTTCATAGTAACTTAAAAAAGAAAAAAGCACAAAGGGTCAAAGTATAATTTGACCTAAATACTAAATAGAAGAAACATGCCAAATGTTTTTTAATACTACTGCGGCACAAATACACTGAATCTGGAGTCAATCAAGAATGAAAAGGACAAAGAGACGGAGTTTGACGCACCCCGCCCGAGGTGTCCGCGTTTTCCGTCCTTCTAAAATTTTAATCGTTTTTCTTTCGGAATAATTGGACAACAGACGTCGACGTGGTTGTCATCAACTTGAAGTAGCTAACCAATACATTATTTATATTTAGCCTATGGAACTTGGATTTAATTTCCTTGGGCTTATCGTTATCATTGTTAAACGATAAATTTATTTCTCGCTCTCTTTTTATCAGTGATTTTTAGCCCATCAATTTTATTTTAAAATAATAGTTACTTTACATTTTTTCAAAGAATTTTTTTTTAATATACATTTAATGAAAAATTTTCAATCATGATCTTCTAATTACATTGAATATTATGATTGAATTCATTATTTATTATAAGTGATATTTTAATCAAAAAAATTTTAATTACCAAAATAACTATTATCTTGATCTGTGTTTCAAAACCTTAAATGACTTATAAAAAAGAAATAGAGGAAATTTATAACTTGAGTCTTATGTTTACCTTTACAATATAAATTGTTCAAAATTATTTTATTTATCCCATATTATATGTTTTTTTTGTAATTATTAATAGATCATTAATGATGTTTTTGGTTTTCATTTTTTATTCTTTATTCTATATTCATTTATTTATTTATCGTAAGAAGAGAAATGTAATTATTGATATTTTTAACAATATCATGATTATATTTGAAAAAATTGTAACATGTGGTGGGGAAAAATTTGATTCTCTCTATTCGGTCTGCACATGTTCTCTGTTAAGAAAAATAGGAAATTTGGACGAGATATTATGATTAAATTAATAAAGAAGCACAAATTTCAATGCCAATGTTTTCAAAAATGCTAGTACCACATAAGCAGAAAAGAAAACATTTCACTTATTTTTCATATTTATATCGGTGTATTAATCCTTATTGCATTATTAAAAATATTTAATACGTATATTTAACGGATCAATTATACTTAAGATTTAATTTATTTTTTTAATATTTAATATATAAAATATATTAAAAATAATATACAATTTTTATCTAATATTTTATTAATATAATAAAAAATGATACATAAATATATAATAAAAAATCTAAATTTTTTTTTTTTTTTGTTTTTGTTTTCCTTCTTTGCTGCTGAGAAAGCCAAGAACAATTCATGGAGAAAATGATTCGGAACTCAAGATGAAGGAAATGATTGAATTGTGATTGGAACCAACTCAAGAACAATTCATGGAGTGGATCGTATTCCACGGTGTTAATTGTCATCTTACATAAATTAAAAAGTTTTAAATATAATTATATTATATAAAAATACCTTTTAACTCTTTCTTCTCATTAATTACATTTTCTTAAAGTAAATGGATGAATATATGAGGAGTGTAAGAATGGGGGAAAAAAAGTCATAACAATTATATTATAAGATAAATTAAACAAGTTTAAATGATTTAGATTCTAGGATAGAGAGTATAGCTTTTAAACCAAAAAAAATTGAAAATTCTTTTACAATTCTCGAAACAGAGAAACACCATCATTTTCACAACTAGAGAATCACCACCTGAAAGAAGGAATCACATATGAATCCTCTATCAATTCGTGTACATCCCTTAATTTATATTTCACTGATATAAAGAATCTCTGTGATCAGTGAAAGGGATTTCGCTCGCAAGGGACATTCCTCTTAAATCAAAAGAATCACACAGGGAAATAGGGTGATAAACGGGTAGGGTTGACCCGAGTAACGACCAATCCCCTAGAGGTCAATATGAACAATAGCCAAGCCTAATCCATTAATCCATCCCCAGCCTGTACGGTTCACTCTTGCCCAAGCTCAATCGACGAACCGTCTTGAGCCCGCGCAAACTCGGCTCAGCAGGCCCAACATCTCTTTGGCAATCTAACTGCTTGAAAATTCAAAAAAAAAAAAAAAAAAACCTTCATAATTACATAAATGTCATTAACGGTCATTTCTCCAAATAAATTATAAATATACCCTCTCACATATAAAAAATCACCAAGCAATCCCCATTTCACTCTCATTCATTTCCTACTCATTCTCTGATCTTTCTACTCTCTAGTATTATTTTTGGCAAAAAGAGAATTGGTGAAGAAATTTAGAGTTTCATCTTTCACAATTTTCAACTAAGTTTTTCAAATTGCAAGTTGATTTTTCTCTACTTATCTTATAATCTCTATAATTATAATTGTTGTTTTTATTATTTAATTTCAAGTTAATTTTAATTTTGTTAATGTGTTATTTTTATCTGTTCTTGTTCCTTATTTTATTAATTCACTTTTTTTATTTGAATTGTTTTTTCCCCCCTTACTAAGTTACTTGTTTGCTTTTATTTATTTGAATTGCTTTTTATTTGTTACATGATTGCACACTTATTTACTTTTATTGAGTTTAATTGTTTTCATTGTAATTTTTTTTTTTTTAAAAAAATGGATAGATCTCATTTATCATCCCATCTCATTTATGTTGATGAAGAAGAATTTACTATTTTTTTGTAATTATGATACTAGTACCAACTTTTCCGAACTCGATGATCTAAAGACTTTAGGTGATGACGTTGAAAAAATACTGACACCTATTAGTTGTGTAGGACAAGTAGACGGAGCTTAATCTAGTTCAAGGACTAAAGAAAAAAATCACTAGTTTGGAGTCTATTTTAAAAAAAGAGGGCGAAAAAGCAATTTGTAACCTTCATGAGAAGAAATATAGTTATAAAAGTGAGAGTGAGATAGGAACTTTGACTAGGCATTTGAAAAATGAACACTTACAATCGGCACAAAGTAGAATTCGTAGATCTACACTTAAAAGTGATTAAATGTTTTAAAACTATGAAAAAAGATTTTATTACTCATTTTATTGAACTAAAAGAGATAAAATTCGCTCTTATTTGTGATTCTTGGAGTGCCATAACTATATTGCATTATTTGTGTATTACTTATCATTGGATTGATCATGAATGGATTTTTAAAAAAAGAATAATTTCTTTTAGACCATTTGAATTTCCTTACTCTAATATTATTATTGCGTCTTTATTTTATCTACTTGTCGTGCATATCATATTTCTAGCAAATTTTTTTCTATTACTTTTGGCAATGCAAAAAGATAATGATGCTTGTATTCCAATTCTTGTAAGTGAAATGAATTCCAAATTTGATAGAAATTTTTTGCATAATAGATATGCATGCCACGTGTTAAATTTAATTGTTAAAAATGGCTACAAATATGTGGATGTAGTTACTATTATTCATAATATGGTGATGTTTATTAAGACTTCATTTGTTAGAGCATAACAATTTAAATATCTTTATAGTGAACAAGGTATAAGCTACAAAAAATTCAGGTTAGATGTTTGCACTAGATGGAACTCCACCCATGATACAATAGATAGTGCTATTCCTTATAAAAGCCAATTAATTCGATTTTGAAATGGTATTGGATTTCTCCCCCTTTAACTAGCTCAATATTTAATAGTGCTAACAATATCTCTTCTTTTTTGAAAATGTTAAGAATGCTATACAATTACTTTCAAGCCAATATTATCCCACCTCCCATCATATGATTCCAACTTCAATTCAATTATTTCATACTTTTAGTCAATATAGAAACCATCATCAAATGGTAGAAGTTATGGAACAAAAATATTTGAAATATTATAAAGACATTGCATTATTGTATTGTATTGATTTTTGTATGGATCCCTGATTTATAATTTTAGGCTTTTAGATAAGTAACGACTACTTGAATCCCTAATTTGAAGGAGAGCTATCATGGCAAGTCAGTGCAAACCAAACGAAGTCACACTTGGATGTTTTGTTTTCATCCTACCAAATCCAATCCACAACTCCATCAATAACCATGGATCCACCAAGATCAAGTAGCGTATCTTGATCGTAAAAGTTCAATCCTTGATCCACAATTATGAATCTCAACAAAAGGTCTAAGACAGGGGTTCATCATTCTTTCTCAAGTGGTGACTTAAATGAGTTGGCAATTTACAACATTGCGGTACAAGTGACAATGAGTTATGAAGATTTTGATTTTGATATTTTGGGATGGTGGAAATTAAATGAATCCATTTATAAGACTTTGTCAAGATTGATACGTGATATTTTGACTCCACCCATTTCAACCTTGGCATCGAAAAGTGCTTTTAGTGAAAGTGATCAAAGACATGGATCTACCAAGATCAAGTAGCATATCTTGATTGTTAAAGTTCAATCCTTGATCCACAATTATGAATCTCAACAAAAGGTCTAAGAAGGTAGGTTCATCATTCTTTCTCAAGTGGTGACTTAAATGAGTAGGCAATTTACAACATTGCGGCACAAGTGACAATGAGTAATGAAGATTCCGATTTTGATATTTTGGGTTGGTGGAGATTAAATGAATCCACTTATCATACTTTTTCAAGATTAACATGTGATTTTTTGACTCCACCCGTTTCAACCTTGGCATCGAAAAGTTCTTTTAGTAAAAGTGATCAAAGACTTGACGAAGCAAGAAGTGTCATGGCACTCGACACATTGGAAGCTCTTATGTGTGCTTCCGATTGGATCAAAGTGGAAAATCGGGCTTAGGAAATGGGTCCTATGATAGAAGAAGGGGAATGAGATTATTCTGGAGAAGAAGCTTCATCAAGTAATGTAAATTGAACTCAATTTTAATTTTCTTTATTTATAATTTTTCAAAAACATTTCTCCATAATTCCATTTTTATTGTAATTTATTTTCTAAGGAGGTTTAGGTAAAGAAGTCCCCTCCTATGCAATTTTAATAACCCGTCATTAATTAATCTGGTAAAGGTCAAAGCCAAAGCCCCCACCATCTCAAAATGACTTTTTGCAATTCCCAAACATCTAATTCTAATATATTTTTAATTAACTTTACTTTGATTTAATATTTTACTCCAAGAAATATTTTACTAAATCTAAACTCAAGTTACTTAGTTTAGAAAAATATTAAACTTAAGCTTTTAATACTTTACAGTGAAGATGGAAAGATAATTTCAAGTAAATAATATGCTGAGTGGATTGAATAATATGAGTGAGTTTAGATTTAGGAGAGTGGATTGAAAGTGATTTTTTGTGAATTTGAAAGGTAAATAAATGAGGTTCCAATCAAGTGAAGAATACATTGATTTGGAGCATTGGGAATCACTTTGAAAAGTCAATTTTTTTTTAAAAAAAAAGGAAACTGTTCCAACGGAGAATGTCCCGCGTTGGCATCAATATTAGGCCTATCGAAAAGGTCAACCCGACCCAGCCCAGTTAAGCCCTAGAAGATTATGGTTGGGCTGGGCTGGGCCTAAGCCCTGTTTTGAAGAGCCTATAATATCAAGGCCCAGCCCTCAAAAGCCCAAGGCCCCCTCCTAACTGTATTTCTTCATTCGCATTAGTAAACGATTCAAACAAAATAGATTTGATCTCATCTTCAGAAAACAATTCACTTAGGGATTGCAATTTTGCCATAACTGGGGGGCAGATCTCCCCGAGTGACCTTCCCAGATTCATTTCTCCCAAAAAGAAACTGTAATTAGTTACAACATTGCATTAACAGATCAACTAACGTCCATGAATTAGGATATATATATATATAATCTTCAAAACATAATTAAATGAAAAAAAGGTGATGGTATGACATACTTTTGATTTAAGTCCACGGAGCTCTACTTGAGTGAATTGGCTCTAAAGCCATTGATCAGAAACTAAAACACCGACAAAATTAGACATTTTTCCCCTGTATTTATTTGTGGTGATGAATCCCCCAGCGAGTAGAACACCAAAGAAAACAGATGAAGAATTTCAGCTAAATTAATCAAATAACAAAGCCAGAAAAATCAAATTACAAAATGAAAGATGCAATGGAAACTAATAATTAGAGCTGTTGTCGTAGGTTCACCTCCATCTTATCAGATGATATACAAAGAAAGATACAGATATAGCCCTATATGCAATTGGAAAATAAAAATGGATGCATACTCTTGTAGTCGAGTAGGGATTGACGGGCTGACGCCTCCAGACAAGAAAAGAAGAGGAGTGAGAGAAATGCACTTGAGGTCTGACGACTAAGGGTTAGTCAGTTAGGGAAAAGAGAAAGAGGTGAGGCAGAGGCTTAGGTTAGCCGGTTAGACAAGAAGAAGATGATTTAGAAATTAGAACTAGGAATGGTCTAGAATAGAAGAATCTGGAAATTTTTTTTTTTTTAAAAGCCCTTGGGCTTATCCAGTCCTAGCCCAGCCTAGACCCTAATTTGAAAGGGCTCAGCCTGGCCCAGTCCGGCCTTGTTTCTTAAGGACCTTCAGATACCTAGCCCAACCCAGCCCTTATATAACTGGGCCAGGGCCTGACTCTTGGACCCCAACCCTTTTTGACACCTCTAATCAATATGGTGTCTAGAGTATGTGGTTTTGAATTTAAAATAAAAAGAAAAGAAAAAAATGACGAGGCCCATGATTTGGTCCACAAACACCTAGCTCTGCTGAGGCCCATCTAACTCATCAGACTTCTTTTCGTGATCTTCAACTCGGCCTGGCCTAGCCCGCCTCTCCCTCCAATCTAGCACGCTAAAGCTGAGTTAGGCCTCCAACCCACCTTGGTCCAATCCGAACCTACCCATTTGCCACCGCTATGTGGAAATACCTGTAGAATGCACAAATATTGATATATTACATATTTCCTTCATCTGAAATTAGTTGTTATTTACGATTATTTTATCAAGATTAAGAAAATAATAACTCTACTCATTATAAATTGTTTTACCCCTCGTAGTTACTTTAATTTTTAAAGAAAATTTAGTATGAAATTGAGATTAGGAGTCTAAGAATTGGTTGGTATACAATTGGAAGATGTGAAACAATTAATTGCCTTCAAAAAAATCACAAATAAAATAGATCAATAAGGGATAGAAAAGGAAATACAAGTCTATTTTTTTGCATTGAAATATATAAGTGATAACTAATTTGAGAAAAGAACTCCCTTTTTAAGCAACAACTAATTTGAAAAGAACATGAATACATTACAATAATGAAAAGTAAAATATTTATAATAATCTAAACATCCTTAATCACTCTATCTTATTCCTTATCAACATGCTGCATTTTCGTCAATTAGCGTTTTAAGTGTAAATAAAATAGACTTTAGAAAACTTACAATCCCTGTATGAATGATTTCGTATGATTGATGAAGTGAAAAAGGGTCATCTTTAATATGAGTGTATAAATGCATTAATATTCTTATTCCATAAAGACTAAGGAATATGACACAAATCCCATATGAAATGTAAAACAAAGATATTCAGAGTCTCAACTATTATAAATAGGAGGTTTTTTTTTTTTTTTAGCTATGTCCAGATTAATTTTCACGCATCTCAATATTTACTTGACCAAGAGGGTGTTGGTGGAATTTGAGAGCTATGATCTTCGCATTCGCTATTCCATCCATTGGGATGTCCCTGAAGGGACATAAAAAAAAGTTATTATTGAGTTAAAAGTTATTCTCCGTCACTAAATATAAGTTATTTTAACTAATTTTTCTTATCATTAATTATATGTTTAGTTAATTTTTTGTATATTATCTCGAAATGATGTATAAACTTTTGAAAGGATGATAAGAAAGACATTTTAGGAGAAAAAAAAATTTATCTGCAAATAACGATTTGTGACTTATATTTTGTGATAGATATTTTGAATTAGTTACTGATGAGGACATCGTCCAAGATGGACAGGATAGTTTGGACCACCAGATTACACCGGCCAAGCCCACGAAGGCCTAAACAACTGCAAGGAAAACGAGCATGATCCGGACTGATTTGGACCTTCTACCTTAAGATATGGGCCAACCTAATTATCTCGGAATGGGCTGAAACTTGACTGGGCTACTAGAGATGGCCCATTCGGATTGTCAAATGCGTCGAGTACCTTCATGTGGGTAATGAACTAGGTTTTGAGACCATTTCTTAGTACTTTTGTTGTGGTATACTTTGATGATATTCTAATATATAGTAAGTCTGTTGTTGAGCATGTTGGGCATGTGGAACCAGTCCTTACTGTTTTGCGTGAACATAAGTTATTTGCTAACCCAGGTAAATGCTCGTGGATGGTTGAGAGATTTGTGTTTTTAGGATATGTGGTGACTGGAGATGGAATTTTGCCGGATGAAGGGAAAGTGCAGGCTGTTGTGAATTGGGCATCGCCTATTACTGTGATAGAGTTGAGGTCTTTCTTAGACCTTGCAGGATTCTATAGGCGATTTGTCAGTAGATTCAGCGAGGTAGCTGCACCCTTGACGGATTTGCTGAAATAAAGTAGATTCGAATGGACAGAAAGGGCACATGAAGGTTTCGAAGTTCTGAAGGATTGGTTGACACAAGCCCCTTTGTTGGTATTGCGGAATTTTGACAAGGTATTTGAGGTTGACTGTGGTGCATCAAAGACAGGTATTGGAGCTGTTCTGAGTTAGGCGGGGAAACCAATGGAATATTGCAGTGAGAAACTGAGTGGAAAGAAGTTAACCTTCTCAGTTTATGACCTCGAGCTATATGCCATTGTGAAGTTATTGCAGCATTGGCGACATTACCTGATACAAAGGGAATTTGTGCTGTTTTCTGACCATCAGGTGCTGAAGTATTTGCAGGGACAGCACAAGCTGAGCAAGAGACACGCAAAGTAGGTAAGCGCTTTGCAGGAATATAGCTTTAGTATTCGGCATAAATCTGGTACTCTGAACAAGGTAGTTGATGTCTTGAGTAGAAGGATCTTGTTGATTACGGCAATGCAAGTGTACACTTTGGACTTCGCGAGCGTGAAGAAGGATGTTCGAGCAGATGAGCATTTTGGAGGTATTGTAGCTGAAGTTGAGAGTGGAAGCCGAACTGATTACGTCCTTCATGATGGGTTTCTGTTCAAAGGTAATTGTTTGTGCATCCCAAATACTTCTCTACGCATGTTGATTATATAGGAATTGCATAATCAGGGACATTTTGGCTAGGATAAAACTGCTTGGCTAGTGCATCGACAGTTTTATTGGCCAAGACTTGATAGGGATGTCAAGACATATGTAAGGAGGTGCCGTGTCTGTCAAGAGGCGAAGGGGACATATACAAATTAGGGACTATACATTCTGTTGCCAATACCAGATGAGCGTGGAAGGATGTCTCCATGGATTTTATAGTAGGATTGCAGCGGATAGTGAAGGGATTGGATTCAATAATGGTGGTTGTTGATCGATTTACCAAAATGAGTTGCTTCCTTCCGTGCAAGACAACGTTGGATGCAACTAGGGTGGCTGATCTATATTTTTCTAGGGTTGTTCGACACTATGGGCTGCCATCGTCGATAGTTTCGGACAGGGACAACAAGTTTATGGGGCATTTTTGGCAAGAATTGTGGAAGAAACTTGGCACAAAACTGAAATTCAACAGCCCATATCATCCCCAAACTGACGGGCAAACTAAGGTTGTCAACAAGAGTCTTGGGAATTTGCTACGAGCAAATGTCCGTGAATTTAGAAGTTGGGATCTTTGCTTACCAAAAATTGAATTTGAATTTAATTCGTTGGTGAATCGATCCACAGGGTTCGCTCCATTCCAAGTGTTGTATGGGTTTTTGCCGAGAGGCCCACTTGACCTTCTCCCTATCAAGAGAATAGAGAAGCCGAGCAAGAAGGTGGATGAACGAGTGGTTGATTTACGAGATTTACACGTTGTTGTAAAGGCTAGACTTGAGCAGAGTTATGCCAAATACAAGGCGAGAGCTGATCAGAGACGATGCCAGCAAGCTTTTGAAGTTGGTGATTTGGCATGAGTCTATTTGCCCTGGGAAAGGTATCCGCAAGGAGCTTACACCAAGCTCAAACCGAAGAGGATTGGACCTTGTCAAGTGTTGGAGAAATTTGGCGACAACACCTACAGGGTTGAGTTGCCGAACGATATGTTTATCTCTAATCTCTTTGATGTCCGTCATCTAACCCCTTATGCAGGTGAGAATTCCAGCTTGAGGACAAGCTTTTCAGAGGACGGGGAGAGTGATGAGGACATCATCTAAGATGGATAGGACAATTTGGACCACCAAATTACACCGGCCAAGCCCACACCAGGGAGCCCACGAAGGTCCAAACGACTGCAAGGAAAACGGGTCTGATCTGAATTGATTTGGACCTTCTACCTCAGGATGCGAGCCAACCTAATTGTCTCGAAATGGGCTGAAACTTGACTGGGCTACTGGAGATGGCCCAACGAGAATTACTCATAGCTATGCTATGAGCTATGAGGTTTTCGGCCATCTGGAACCATCTTGATGGGTTTTTAGGCACTTTTTATATTTTTCGAATTTAATTATATTTTAGTAATTTTGTTGTTTTATTATTATTATTATTATTATCGGATTATGATTCTTTTATTTAAATCCGATTATGATTCTTTTAATTAATTCCGATTAGGTTTAGGATAGATTTAGGTTATAAATATTTTGTTTTGTCTCAATTTTAAACAAACTTTGTTGTTCGACATTACTTCAGGAATCGAAATTCCTTTTCTTTCTCTTTACTTTCGATTTTGAATTGCAATTCAAGTTAAGTCAAAAAGTGAGTGATCACGCAAAACATCCCGAAATCGTGAGTGAACACGCAAAACATCCCCTTTCTTTTATTTTCCTATTCGGTTGCTTTCAGATAATTACATGCGATCCAAAATCATCCTGCATCAGTTATACATTGAATTGATTACCTATGATATTTTCTGAATTTTAATATCTAGTAGTCCGCAAATCACCTTGTATTTTCGCTACGTCAAAAATCATTTTAGGAGCTGGAGTCACGTGCTGTCCAGTATCATTGGCACTGTGGTCGTCCATCCATGGTCTTTTTCTGTTTCGGAAAACTGGGTTAATTAGAGCCATAGCAGCTGGCAAAGGTAGTCCTATCACTAGAACATACTCCCTCATTATAACGTGATCTGTGGTTTTTTAAATTGGATACTATAAATATAATAAATATCATTAGAAAAAGTTAATAAAGAGTAAATCAGTAATTGACTTACACATCTGTCTTAAAATGTATAAGTTATAATTATTTTTGAATAAAAACTTTCTTCTTAAATGATAATCATTTTAAAATAGAAAAATTCATTTTTACAAAAATTAATAAATAATGAAAACAGTTGAGCCTCAACCCAAGATCTAATATGTCCTACCTAACTATGTCCCATGACCGCTTTTTTTTTTCCCTTTGTGTGTATTATATGAAAAGGAATGATAAGATAAATATGTTGAGTCTTTGATCGATGCACGTTTAAACTCTATCACAATTTTGTATACTGTTGTGATTGGGTGTAAATGAGGCAAAATAATTCTCCAGCCATTCAAAAAGATTGAATCCGGCTATACTTTCTAAATTGGACTTGTCTCAATAGTTAAATGAGTGAAACCAACCTCATTATCAATTCGATTTGTGACGCTTGCCCATCAAAGAGAATATATATTATATTATATGTATATATATGCATGGAAATCATATAAAATGTTATATAGCATTACCTTCTTGATTAATGATTAATAGTCAAGTCAATCATTTTTTTTCTGAAAAAATAAAATATAATATGATTAGGTACCTACAATTTTAAAAAATTGACAAGTAACTTTAAAATATTGTAATTTTTATATTTCAGAAAAATAAAATTGTATTTGGATTGACTTTAATGATTTTAGTTTTCAAATTTATATGAATTTTTTAAAATAAATCTTTCCCTATTCTTTTCTAAAGTCTTTCCTTAGCTCAGAAAGAAGAAGCTAAAAAGAGAAAATACTCTTAATAAGTAAGATTGTAGCTAAATAATACTCTCTCCGTCTGAAAATGAATGTTTTATATTCTATTTTGAGTTATTTAGAATTGAATATCTTATTTCTTAAATTGGTAAAAATTTTATTAAGAAATTGACAATATAATGAGTTAATGAACTAAACAAAACTTTTTATTAAAATTTTCGTAAATCAAATTACGATATTTAATTTGAGACGGGGGAATATGTGTAAGTGCCATGTGAATAATCATATGTACAATTTAGCCCAATAATAGTTTTGATGGGGTAGCAAGCCCAATAATTTGGGCTGAATCACCTGAACTCATGTATACATATATAGCCCAATATACCAGATGCTTTCAATTTGAAGTCGTGGCTGCAAAACATTTCAATTCTGCTTTGGAAACATTTTAAATTTCCATTCGCTTATCCTTTGTACTCCCTATGTAAATTCCTTTAGATCTTTTCACGCATCGAAATACAAAAAAAGGTTATTATGAAATTTTGGAAAGTGAACTATCTATGAAATAAATTTAAAGATCTAAAATGATTTAGATTTTAAACTGAGGGAGTATTATAGCATACCATTCACCGAGTCATCTAGATTGATCATTTGCCAATTTCCTTTTGAGAATTTTCGGTATGCGTTCCAACACTCTTGGATCTCATTGGGAAAACTTGAGGATAAATTTCGACTAAGTGATGTTTCGTTAATTTTATGACTCAAACTTATAACTTTTAGATCATAAGTGAAATTGTTTTATCATTTAAACAAGTTTTGCTCGTAATAATTTAACGATCAAATGTTTGACTCGTAATGTATTGAACATTCATAATTCAAATTTTTGCAACATTAAGGAAAAAGAGATCTAGTTTCGGCAATGAAGATAAAGAAAGAAGATGATAAAACAGAAATAGATCTGATCTATATTTGAGAGCAAGTTATGAACAAAACGTTTAGAAATGGGTTTAGAAGTCTCATTCTCAAGGCTACCCCATGCCATTTCTAGAAGCTATAAGAGCAAGTAACAAAAGAAACCACGTTGTCCTGTTTCTTATGGAGTTGTTTGATTCATAGAAAATTAGCCTTGGGAATGATTGCCTTTTTGGAGTAGATAACCACCAACCTCTAAATTATTATGAGAAAAATTCAAGAGAGTGGTTAAACTCAAGATTTTACTACATAAATATTTTCCGTATCCCACTTCCTTTTCTCCTAAATATAATGGACTCAACTCATCATTTTGGGTGTTTTTCAATTTTTTTTTTTTTTCATTTAGAACAATTAAAGGTTTTTTTTTTATAACTAATGATGTCCAGTCAATTCATCCACTATTCCGCTAAGAGTTATAATTCACCAATATTACAATATATGACAAGATCGAGTAGAATTCACAACGTGTGGTGTAGTGATGTACAAGCTTTATCTCCAAATTACTCGACTACACTTTTGGAAATATTATCTTTTCTTTTTAACTCTTATCGATCAATTACGTATAATTGTCATTTTTACATCAAAATAGATATATCAAATTAAAGAAATATATATGTACTTATATCCACTTTCAAAACGTATTACAAATACGAGAAATATAAATGTTTACGATCTAATGTAGATAATTCGTGAACAATAATGATGCTATTTTTGGCATCTAATTCCTCAAGGTGAATCATGTTAACACACAACACATTTCTACGTATACACTTCCGAGATTATTACTCTAAGTGGTCAATGTGTGACTCTCAAGCTTTACTAGCAAATTCAACTAATGATTCTATAACAACTTTAGCTGATATGTTCTTTTCATAAATCTTAAATAGCACTAGGGATTTAATTGCCCAAAAAATAAAAATGTTACCTAAACAAAGTATTATTATATGATCACTGTCTCACTATCATCTGCAGAAGTCTCTTTCAACCCAACTAACATGCAATTCAATTTAAACCAAAGCAAAGAATCTAACGACTACGTGAAAACTGCAGAAGATTCAGAGCTTCTCTTTCTTTCCTCACTCTTTTTTAGCTGAAAAATATGAAGTAAATTAGTGTTTTTTTTCTTTTCTACATATATATGTTCTGATCTTCTCTGTTCTTAGAGCCTGCAAATAAACATAGTGAAGATGTATGATCCCATTTTTGCCAAAAGCTTTACTCGATACGATCAGAGAAGATTTGGAAACTGTGCAGTTTTGCTAAGCATGATCATGGCTTTGAGCATATGCACTCTATTCAAGCCTCATTTGCATCCACTTTCAGCCAGTAAGTCCTCCCATGGAAAAATGATACACTTCCCTTCTTTCTTTTTTCGGAAGTTTCTCGTATATCACATGAAGAACTGCTGATACTGATGAATCGCTTTCCATGTTTTTGATTCAGTTGGCAATGCATTGAACTTGAAATTATCGATTGATGCTGCTCAAGACATGTTAGAATCCAACAATTCACGCATCTCCGTCCCATCAGGTATGTGCCAGTGTTCTTTCAAGAATTTCTTGGCATTTAAGTGAATTACTTCTTGTACTGGGTGAAAAATGCTAAAAAAGCCTCAATTTTATACTTGAAGAACTACTCAAACCAATACATTTCTTCGATTTTTCAGATGAAAATGCTTCCAATTTGGAATCATCGGTTGAGGCTCCTCAACCTCAAGTCACGTCAATGATCAAGGACAAGAACATCTCCCTTCCATTAGGTATACGAAAAAAATCTTTAAAGAACAAACTCTCAACTTTTACACAAGCACTTATAATGAGTGAATAAGCACTTTTACACAACCAATGCTTTTGAAATACTCAAAACTATTGCTGATTACTTCCATCCCATACTTCTTTTACTTGAAGAAACAATCAAATCAATATGTTCTCTTTTGTCTTCTGGTTCAGTTGGCAATACTACGAATTTGCAATTATCGGTCAATGCTACTCAAGACTTGTTAATAATCAAGGACACAAGCTCCTCCCCACCATTAGGTATTCATGTATCCCAAACTAATAGTAGTAGTGTTTATTTTTTTGTTTTTCTTTACAAATTTTTTTATATACTTTCATTTTACCCTGCAGCATCTCAAGTAAAGGAGGTGGAGCCAATATGCAGAGTCATGGAACCCTTATCGGATTATTGTGAGATCAAAGGAGATATAAGAATTCAAGGGAATTCGAGTACCATCTTCGTTGTTTCACCTCAGGGGAATTCCATTTTTGGAAATAACTCCTGGACCATACAGCCCTACCCCAGAAAAGGTATGCACAATGTCAAGAAATGGACTGTAAAATTAGTAGCAAATCAAGAAGATATTCCGAAGTGCACTTCAAATCACACCATGCCAGCAGTACTATTCTCCACGGGAGGATTTTCAGGGAATCATTTCCATGATTTTGCTGATCTGATAGTTCCTATTTATTCGACCTCTCAGCAGTTCAACGGAGAAGTAAACTTTCTTGCAACAGATTATGCATCCTGGTGGATATCAAAATTTAAGGTGATTCTTTCCCAGTTATCCAAGCATGGTGTAATTGCCATTGACAAGGAAAAGGAAATCCACTGCTACCCCAGCATGGTTGCAGGCCTAAAATGTCACAAAGAACTCGATATCGATCCATCAAAGTTCCCAAATGGGTTATCCATGAACAATTTCAGGCAGTTCTTGAGGAAAACATATTCCCTGGAGAGATCCAAGGCCATCAAACTAAAGAAAGGGGACGGTAAGAAACCACGATTGATGATCATATCACGGAGCAAAACACGAATACTGATCAATGAAGGCGAAATCAGTCAAATGGCTAGAAGATTAGGATATGCAGTTGTTGTAGCCGAGGCTAATGTGTCAAGTAACTTATCGAGATTTGCAGAACTGGTGAATTCTTGTGATCTCTTGATGGGAATCCATGGAGCTGGACTCACCAACATGGTTTTCCTCCCTGAAAATGCAGTTCTGATTCAAGTGATTCCCTTGGGAGGCATTGAAGGGTTTGCAAGAAATGACTTTGGAAAACCTTCAAATGACATGAACATAAGGTACTTGGAGTACAAGATTAAGATGTCTGAAAGCTCATTGATTCAGCAATATCCTTTAAACCATGCAGTTTTCAGAGATCCATTGTCATTTCACAGAAGGGGATGGCTGGAATTGAGGAAAATATACTTGGACAATCAGGATGTGAAGATCGACCTGGGTAGGTTTAGACCAACTTTGGTTAAAGCTATCAAGCTTCTAAGGGATCGGTAGAGGTCTCAAAATGCAAGTTAAAGATTCTTTCCCCTTAATTAGTTTTCTCCATTTCTTTGTAAACTAGAGTTTTGAAATTTTTATTAGTGAATTCTTAAATAAATGAGTAGAGTAAATTTTTTTTTTTTTCCCATGATTTTTGGATGAAATTGTCGTTGACATTATGAAAAATACATTATTGGAGCATCTCTGTATTAGGAAATTGATGAGTTTTTTTTTTTTTTTTGAAATAAGAATTAAATTTAAAAAATGTGTTTGGGTATTTTTTCTTTCTCAATATGATTAAAATATCTCAGTGATGGAGTTCGAAATTGATCTCCGAATCATCCCGAACCTTGAACGATGCCTATAATCACAACTAAAGAAAGTCAGGTGACCGGAGTGAGCTATCGTCTTGAAAAAAACTTAGATGCCTAAGTCAGTTTATGTTGAGAGTAAAATCGAATGAATCAACTCATGTTTTTTATGTGTGATTCGATAGTCTATATCGAATAAATCAGTTATCAATTAGATGAAGTTACCTTATTAGAATTAATCTTAATTACGTAAAAGTAGGCACTTATGATAATTGTGAGATAATATCCCATCAATTATTCTTAGCAATTTCCATAATATAAGATACTTTGCCATGCATCTCTATTGTAAGAGTTATTAATTCGTTAACAACTTATGAACCATCTTTGTGACCTCCTGGTGAGTCTTGAAGGTCTCAATGAACTTCTTTAGGAGTAACAAAAAGTGGTTTTAAGACTTACAATATATGTTAATAGTGGTAGATGTTTAATTGTGGCATGGAAGGGGTATGAAATGAATCGGAGCTTTCTGGATCGAAGGTCGTAATCTAGATAGACCTCTCCTAAGCTCATGGAAGTCGCGACTAGGAGGTTGCTAACTCTCCCTTAGTAATATTGGATTGGATCTTCTGTATTTGTGTTGATATTTGAACTTATCCGAACCTGATTGTCTAAGTCATACCTATTTTGCCCATCACCTAGAAAAACCCATCAATTTTAATACTAGCTCCACTAGATTAAATATTTGATTTTAATAACTAGAATATTCAATTTCAAATAATCTAAAATGAAGATATAGAACATGCAATTGCAGCCACAGAAAAGAAAATACTCTCTCTATTTGCACCAGATGTAGAGAAGTTTGAATTTTTTTGCCGAAACTTCTCGCGTCATTTTCTATGGTGATTTTATTTGGAGAAAATAAATATTTAATACTAAATATTTCAAAATGGGAATAAGTACATTTAAATTTTAGATGATGAAAAGAAAAGTATTCTAAGTTCACAATAGATTTATATTCTTACATATTCTCAATTGTACTTCACCTTTGGGTTTCAGATATTTTAGTATTTTTTCTTACACCATCTTCTATATCATTCAATAAAATAATATATATTGCCCTATTTAGATAAAGAATCTCTAGGGTTTAATATATCATACCAGAATTTTATTAATAAAATATATTTATAGAAGTTTACTTGAATGTTATTGATGATATAGAATATGGTATAAAAGGAGTACTAGAAAAATCGAAACGCTCCCCTTGTTTCAATTGTACAAAATGAAAATTATTGACTAAATTAAAGCTTATGTTAAGGCAAAGTGTATAGCTGATTATGACATCTTAGAAAAATGCACAAAAATCTATTGTTGCAAATTTCCTTTCTAGCTGTCTAATTCTCCAAATGAACATCTCCGATTGGAGGATCGAAAAGGCCGAAACCCAAAGTTTTAAATGAGTCACATCGGGAGACCTTTCACTTATATTATAAACTTCAAAATTATTAAACTTTTATGAGACTACACTTATTTTTAATATTGTTAGAGTGATCTTTTCTGATAAAACGAGAGAAATTGGCATAACACTGCAAAATGTGCAAATTCTACCAAATGTTGATTTCATTAATGCCCTTTTAAGGTCAAATGTTCTTGGTTAGATGCAGCCTACATAGGTTGTCCTCACATAAATGAGTCAAAAATGGTTAGATGTCTTAATATTCTTTCCTAGTAGTTGAGAAAAGAATTGAAAAACAAAATGAATTAGAGGACATGGGTCCTCAATATACTTATTTTCTTGAATTTGATTTCGTATCGTAAAACCACGTTATTTGATAATTTTATCTGTCTATATTATTTTTATAATGAAATATTTCTTATATTTGTGTTTTCTTCAAATAAATTATTTTATTTGCTCGTCAAGAAATATTATTATCAATGTAATAATCATCAAAATCGAAAACCTATATATGGAAGTTTTTAAAGCAATGATGTCCTTGGTTAAGATAGCATGTATGGATTCAAAATGATGATATATAAAAGAAATATCATAAATTAAGGCACACAAGTTGAAATTGATGATCAATGATTAAAATTTGGTAAATGAATCCTAACCCTCCCTTGTACTATTATATATGCAATCATGCTTCCCTCAAAAGTGTGGATTTTGACAAATTATAAGATTTTGTTAAACTGTCTTACTCTTTACACCAACTATCTTTCTTTTGCTCGTTGAAACCATACCAAATCTTCCCTTTTTTAAAACCTAATAATATTTGTTTTTTTTTTATTTTAAAATGAAAAGAATAAAAACTAGTAATTAATTAATTGAACTTGGATTTTGTAGGACCAATCAGAGTTTGCATAGCGTATATACTTGTAATTCTATAAATAAATATATATTTATATATTTATAGACAAATTGTCTTGGTTTCTAAAGCTTCTGCCGACAATGTTGCACTTGCACGTTTATGATCGAGTTTGGTCATTAGAGTATCATTGACGGGACATATGTTAAAGTGCAAATGCACAAGAAATAAGCATATTAATTGAGTGAAGTTTTAGGGGAAGATGAATCTTTGCTATCGATTCCTTGTATTAATAGGCATTTTTTGGGTAAGAATTGATTAATCTTGAAATTATATGAAATTATGATTAAAATGGTTTTTTTTTTATGAAATTTTAAATAATTTTAAATTTATAAGTGATATCTAATGGGGACAGAGTAATAAAAATTTTATCAAATTGTGAGATGGGACTTAGATTATTATATGTTTATCATTGGTTATTAACCTCCTTTGGATTTATTTATTTATTTATTTATTATCGTAGAAAATTGAACTCTAAATGAAAATTGTGGAAATTCTCAAAATATCCAAAATTGAATCGGTTATTTCAATGATACCTGATTTGTCAAAACATTTCAATTATACCCGATTTCAATAAGATAATTTCACTGTATATCCAAATTGGTATGAACACCCAATTTGAGAAAAGATAACAACTGACCAAATGGAAAAGATCCATTTGCCCTCATTCAATCGACCTTCCAAAAATTCGATAGAAATTCCAACAGGATTTCTTGCAACTCCTTCACCTGACCTTCCCCAAACCTTCATTCAAACGACCGAAAACACAATCGTTGTTCCTTCCACCTTAGTCCTCTCACAATCCATTTTTTTCAAGCAAGCCGGTGCGGTGGAAAGTGCTTACTGCTAGCTTGCCGGTGCCGTGGAAGAAGAAGAAGGTAGACCGTTGCAAAGAAGAAAAAATTAGACTGGCTACCGTTTAGTCCCCTTTGCGTCATTTAAAATTTTTTTTTATCTCCATGATTTTATGCAAATGGCTGTGTTGTTTGTGTCATTTTTGTCATCTTCTTGTTTTTGCTTTTGAATTGGAAATTTTAACTGTCACCTTGTTGTTTTTTGCTTCGGTTTAAACTGGAAATATTTAACTGTCGTTTTTTTAAAAATTTTGTGGATAATAATTGAGTGTGTTAAGCCTATTTGGAGGCATATTTGTGGGATAAACGGTTTAAACTGGAAATATTTAACTGTCATTTTTTAAAAATTTTGTTGATAATAATTGAGTGTGTTAAGCCTATTTGGAGGCATATTTGTGGGATAAACGATTTGGGAAGGTTAGCATTGGACTGTTTGGGTTGAAACTGTGGAAGGTCGGGATAATCACTTTGAAGGTTGGGATAATCTATTGAAGGTCGGAATAATATATGGAAGGTCGGCCATTATTATTTCATTTATTATTATTATTATTATTGTTATAAATTTTTAAATATGGAAGGTCGGGATAATTTATAGAAGGATTGGATAGTATATGGAAAGTCAGGATAATACATGGAAGGTAAACCATTCTTATTTCTTTATTGTTATTGTTATAAAATTTAAAATAGTCACTGAAGGTCGAAATAACCTATACAAGGACTGGATAGTATATGGAAGGTAGGGATAATATATGGAAAGTCGATCATTCTTATTTCTTTATTATTATTATAAAATTTTAAATAGTCAATGAAGGTTGAGATAATCTATGGAAGGTCTATCATTCTTATTTCTTTATTATTATTATAAAATTTTAAATAGTCAATGAAGGTCGAGATAATCTATTGAAGGTCGGTATAACATATGGAAGGTCAGTCATTATTATTATTATTATAAAAATTTTAATATCACAAAAGGTCAGGATAATTTATAAAAAGTCGAGATAATATATTGAAGGTCAGGATATTATATGGAAGGTCGGAGTATTATTATTATAAAATTTTAAATTAAAATAAAAATTTATATTATTAAACTTGAAATTAAATAAAAATTAATTTCAT
>JAOXNR010027884.1:0-23643 GCA_028571225.1 Parsonsia alboflavescens | reverse complement strand
TGGAAACAAGAATTGCACAAATACTTAATAATAAAGATCAAATCTTTATAAGAAAAAAACAAACCAAATCTCATAACTCCATAACAAAATAACTTATTTCATGTTCTTGTTAACAAAAGACGACTACTCACAAGACATGATAAATATTGAAAAATACATAAGAAAAGAGGAAGAGAAAATCTACCCTTTGTCTTCGAAATTCCTCGGAAGATCAATCTTGAGTTGTTGTCGTGTTCTTCTTCTTTTTAAGACTAAGACAAAGGGCCTATTTATAGGAGTAAAAGACTCCTTACAAATAATTAGTAACCTAAAACGGATCCTAATAATAAAATAGAAACTAATTACAAAACGAAGTGGTTTAGGAATAAATCATCAAATACTAATAAAACTGAAAGTCTTTGATACGGCCCACCGTCAACAAACTTGGTCAAACCGTAGTTCCCAACTCTAATCTGATGAATAGTGCATCGAAACAGTGCCAGCCAATAGTGTCGGTGAACAGTACCGCCGGAATAGTGTTGGTGAACAGTGCCTCAACAACAATTTTGTAAATCTTGAGTGTTTTTCAACCAAATATTCCTACAAACAAAAATCAAGCATAGAGAAGTAAAATATATCTAAAATAACATAATTAAGCTAAGTTACATAAGATAATGGCATAAAAAGATCATAAAACTTAGCATAATTATGTACAAATCAAGGTGGGAATGACATCTTTAAGACTGACCGAGTACGACTCAGTCTTAAACGAGGAGGGGAGAAGGGCAGACCTCGACCTCCTCGAAGAAGTCAAAAACAAAGCCATGGAAGTAGATAAAACTTACAAAAGGCAGGTAACAAATTTTTTCAACAAAAGAGTGAAAGAAAGGCATTTCACAGTTGGAGAAATGGTCCTCAAAAGATTAGATGTCGGCAAGCAAGGGCAACTGACCAAGCTGCAGGAAAGCTGAGAAAGACCTTACATAATCCAAGAAGTACACGAGGGAGGGAGCTACAAACTCGCTGACCTAGAGGGAAGGCAACTCTTAAGGCCTCGGAATACTTACCATCTAAAGAAGTTCTACGCCTAAAGGTCATTTAAGACATTGCAAACCTCACTGAATTGTCAATTGAGCTCTGGAGGACCAGTGTGAAGGACCTCGCCAAGTATTATAGCGACCACAACAACTCAAATTCAACAAAGTATAGATTAAAGCTAAGTTTTTAAGGCTTATGTGGATATTACGCCTATGTTGTTTGCCTTAGTGCCAAAATAGCTAAAATACATTGTGCAATTGCTAAAAAGTTGCAAGTATAAAGCGTGAAGCATTGACAAAAGAAATCAAGTTGTATAAAGAAAAACAAAAGGCCACAAACAAACCCTTGCGAATCAATTAGTATGTGTGCATAAATTATAAAATGTCAGATGCATAAAGCCTAGAGCTATTACGAGAGGAAGTCCAGAACTACTTCCGAAAATGTCTCACAAAGGACACATCATCCTCTTCTGCTGGGATGCTAACTGGGACAAAGCAGCTCGGAGGGGCTGCATCTGAAGTTCCTGCTAAACAAGCTAGCAACATGATCAAATAGAGTACATTTAAGAGCAAGCATGGAAAAGGTCAAGTACCTACCACGAAATAAGCATCCACAAGTTCAGGAAACATTTTGGCGAAAGCATTTGAACCCAAGAACAAGGGAATACCTTCAGGAGATGCCATGGCTTGAGGAATGATATCCAAGATCTCCTCAACCTTGAGGATAGCCTCAACAGGATCTTTCCCCTTCTGCACTGAACCTCCATCAACCTGGTCGACCTGAGCCAAGGCCTTGGCAGAAGCGATCTCTTCAGGGGAAGCCTGTTTTTGACTTTCTCGTTGCCAAGGAAGAGCAGTAGCCAACTAGGCTGATAGAGATCGGAGTCAAAATATGGGTTGGTCTTCATCCCTAGGTTGAGCCCCTTAAAGTCATCCACCACCTCAGCAAATAAGTAGATTAGCTGGGGTCTCAACAAAAACTACATGTATTCCTGAAAGACGAGACGTCCTCCAACCTTTCCAGTGCCAAGCTGCCTTCCTCGTCACAGAGCCCTTAGAATTCTTCCAACCTAGCCTTGAGCACCTTGATGTGCTCCTCCTACTTAGTTGTCTTCTTCTTAGTCGTGTCCAGAACCTTGGAGACGACATCATTAGTAGCTTTGGCTTCTGCAATATCCCTCTAACATGCATCAAGAAGTTTCTAGGAGTACTCGGCAGAAGCCTTGGACAACTTTGCAGAGGCAGTGAGCTCAGTGACCTCCGTCGCCAAACGGACCTTAGCATCCTGCAGCTCAGAAATGGGGGAGGCAAACTCTCGGTCCTTGCTAGTCTTCTCAGCTTGCCTTCTCAACCGCTCACCAAAAATAACATGACCTTACAAAAAAAAAAAAATAGAGGTTATTCAAATACGCAAAGTAGAATAAAGCCAAACATAGGTTGGCAGAAAGTTGCAGGAACACATCGCTGCGAGAAAGGACTCGGGTTCGAAACCTGGCAGAACCAAAATTTCGGCTAAGGCACGCCACTAGCCATGCAGAGCATGGTGGGCGGGCAAGGTTTAAGTGGAAGTATCCTAAGCTACACCATCAGCTATAGCTTTTGGTAGAGTTGATTCAAGGCCTTGAAGATGATGATGGGAGGATTGTACATGAAGAAGAAGGCATTGGAGACCCTAGATGTGAAGTTGGAGAGCCGAGGAAGGCTTGGAATGAAGATAACACAAGACCAAACAAAGTTGGCACGGAGATGGCACGAAGGAGAGCCGAATGACCAAAAAATATTGGCCATCCGACCCTAAACAGTACCTCATCCGGTGCCTGATGCCAGCAACAGACCACTCCAATAGGCATCCGGACCAGCATCTGGCTCTCCACCAGTTTTCAATCGGCGCCGAACAGCTTGTCCCCTGCACGCCCAATGCGATGTTTCGGTTTTTCATGGCTTTCTCTTAATTAATTTCGGTCTTTGGCCTTTTGTAAAATAATTTTAAGGCTTTCTTTGGGGTTTCTAATCCTTGCAATATAAATAGAACCTCATATGTGATAGATTTAAAAACTCTTAACAAACACATTTCACTTGGAAATTATCCAACTACAAGATCAAACTTGATCTTCTTAAGAGTGTTCTTGCAACTTCTACCTAGGGTTCTTAGTCATTTCTCCTTGGGCTCTCAATCACTTGAGTGAGGTATTGAGTTGTCGATACAAATCGAAAAGTTGGTTGTTGTGGTTAAATCTACAAAGTTCAACTTAATCTCCCAAAAACTAACCTTTGATTTGTCCTCTTCTTACACTTTGATTTGGTTTCTTGTTTGTGTGAATGCTAACCTTCAACCTACAAAGAAATCACATCAAAACCTATCAAGTTCCTTGTCGGTCAATTGCCAGCAAATTTCCCAGTCAACTGACGGAGTGCACTCCATCAAAAAAGATTGAGGATGGGGCCATTATAGTAAAGAGTCTGACACCTCCATGGCGAGATCAGGGACCTATCTCGCCATCGCCTCAGTGGCGCGAGAGGCCAAGGCAGCACCTTCCAACCACTTAAAGGTCTCTGTGAGCTCCTCCATGGCACAGCCTAGGAACGCTGGTTGAGACTCTAAAGTCGCTAGGGTCTTTCCCTTCCCAAAAGGGAAAGAGAGAGAAGATAAGGAGGTTGAAATCTTGATAACCCTGTCGAAAGGCCTCATCCCAACAACAATGGAAGTTCATTTGGAGGCCCCTTGAGTCCTCTCAACCACCACAACCCTTCCCCTGCCCTGGGGAATGGGAATCCTGGCAATAGGAACACCAGTAAGGGGCTCCAACAGGGCTCTAACCTCTACCCTTAGAGGCCCGAAAAAACCAGAAGCACGAAGCCACTCTGATGCCTTAATTACTACAAAAAACCAAGAGGAGAAGTTGTTAGAACCAGATCAATAAGAGCCAGAATTCAATAAACATAGGAGTTCTCCCTACCAAAAGAAGATATCCCAACAGTGTCTCTGAGGGAATTAGGATTGAGCTCTGCTAATCCTCCTAATCTAGTAGAACGAAGAAAGGCTTCAGTCCAAACTAGGGCGACACACCCCGACTTGGGTTTGCCAGAATTGACCAAGTCCATATGGAAATCCTTATGCTCAGCCTGCTCAACAGATAGATTGGGAAGCTCATTGTAAAATGTATGGTTTAGGTTCCAATCCGGGTAAGCCTCAAATCAAGTCAAATGACTTGGAAGGCGAGTAAAGAAAAATAAAGATTTCCACTTTCTCGCGGAAGACTGGAAGGACCAACCAGCTTGTGTCAAGGAAAAAACTAGAGCTACCCCTTAGCACCCTTAGACCCTGAAGAGACCCCCAACCTATAAAAACATCTGAAAAGCTCCAGAGAGACCAGAACTCAATAGAGATGACAAGTTGCAATGAAAGAAACTACTGTCCAGAAATAGTTGGGTACAAGTTGGACTAAGGAAAAAAGCCAAAAGAAGGCAAGATCAAAAAACAAGGGATGAATGTGACTTAGGAGAACACCTCCCCTGAGGCTAGAAGCATAAAGAACTACGTGTCTATCACGCTTACTGTAAGCACCTCATGTCTCTCAGTTGAAACAATCGCATCCTTGCTTAGCCCCGACTAGCCGCAGAGCTAAAAAAGAGACTAAGGTTCAAGAAATGAGGAATAGAATGGGCTTCTATTTCAGAAAGATCAAAGGTCTTAGCTTTCACCGAGGGTGCTCTAGATAAAATTGGGGAAAAATAAAAAGGCCCATTCTCCAGATCGACCAAGGAAGAAAAGGGCATTGTCTTTCCAGATCAAAGGGAAGAGGTACTAGACATAAAAGACGATGAGGTAGATACAGTCGACATATCGAAAAAAGAAAAAAAAAATGAACAATTTTTCCAAGAAGAAGGAAAAAAAGACTCACTTGGTGAAGTTCTGGAGAAGGGAAACCGGTCTTGGGAAAGCTGGATGTCCAGGGAAGAAAGAGGAAGCTCTAAGTCGAAAATTCTGTAAAAGTTAAAGCCCTTGGAAGATGATTAGAGGTTTAAGCAAATCCCAAATTTGAAGGTATTCAAGTTATATTGAATAAGGAAACCTTGGATTTACTAAAATGGGTCAATCTCCCCAAATCTGGAGCGGGTCACTAGTTCAAAGCCTAAAACCTTTGTAGTTCCTTCAAAAAATAAAAACGGGGTGCTTCTTCAAATCAAAAACAGGTCGGATATTGCCAAAACTGAAACGAAGTGACTTTCTAGCTTAGACCGCCCATCAATTTTCCAAGGAATTGAGGAGATGAATCTTCTTCCAGAAACATGTGTTGCGAGAAAACAGCACAACCTTTCAAGAGTCGCGACCTCAAGATGGTAACTCTCAATACCTAAAGATCAGCCTTGCGAGCAGTTGCGAGAAAACAACTCGACCCATCAAGGGTTGCTACTTGGAGATAGTAACTCTTAATGCCCGAAAGTCAGACCCACAGCTTGAAGAGGGTATTTTATAATGCCTGAAGGAAAGACACCAGACCTGGAGAGGGCGATCCCTAATGCTTGAAGGTCAGACTCGCGACTTGGAGATGGTAATTCTCAATACTTGAAGGTCAGATTGGTGGGTCTCGAGGTACAAGTGGGTAGGGACCTCCTACCACTGACATCTTAGGTCACTGACCTCCTAATGAGCACAACGGAGGCCTCACTAGACCACGACCTACGACCTATTGAGCCCCAACCTTGCTCATGTACCTTTCATACCTCGACCAGGTGTGTGCAACTCTACTTGAGGCCAGAAAATAATTAACCAGCTTGCAACTTTCGACTAAAGTCGTGAATGAAAAGGTACCCCCAAAGCTAGCCGTTACAAGGAATCGATGGACCCATTAGTGGCCACAACTTGAAGATGGTAATTTAAGTACCAACGACCTCTGAGCTTGCTGGGCCTAAAGGGGGGTAATGATGGGTGAAACGGGTACGACCTGGATAGGACAATATAAACGGGTAAGACTCGGATGAAAGTCAGCCCAAATGGACCAAAGGCCCCCTGCCTTCAATACCTAAAAGTCACCGAGGAAAGGTGGGCAACGACCCGCTACTACCAACCTCCTAGCTCATCGACCTCCCAAATGAGCTCGAGCAAAAATCTTGTCAAACCTCGACCTTAAGCTGGCAAGCTCCGATCCAACTCATAAATCTTCCATGCCATAACTAAAGGTGCGAGACTCCTAATCATTCTCACGAACCAAGGATCACTCGACGCGACCTCACCAAAAGAGATGTTCGAAATACTCAACATCCACAGGGAGGTCGTGAAGTTGGTCTGAAGGTCGGTTACCAAGCTCGTAGCTCTCAACAGAGACGTGAATGGCAAAATCTTTCGTCCCAGGGAAACTCCATGATTCTAGGAGCAATTGGCGTGATTCAACAGAATCCCACAGTTATCCAAATGGCCTATAGTTACGTAATGCAGAGCCCCAATTTAGGAGGTAACAGACTTTCTCTTCTTCTACTTTATCAAAAACACAGAATCAGTCTAAGGACAAGAAACTAAGGCATTCCAAACACAACAGTTTTCTAAGAATAGTCTTTACCCACGATTACCTCTCGGAATACTAACTTAGGCATCGGAGCACTTTCCCAGACAACAGCCCACTCCGGTGACCTTTTCCCTCATTTCTCAAGTTGCTGACTGCAGAGCTTCATCAGGATCTGTGGGGTGACCCGATGTTCATTTTCGAGCCCCATCAATATCATTAGAGGGATAATATTAAAAAAATACCTTCAAATATCTAATTAACGGGTGATATTGACTTATAATTAATAAAAAAAATTAATTAGAATGACAAGGGGCTTTTTTTTTTTTTTAAGCACTTTCAGTTTACAAGCCTAACCAGGGATAATGGGGGAGGGACTCTACTGAACGTTATCTACATTCCATAATCAGTTTTTATTTATTTATTTTTCTTTCTTATTTTTCCATTTCTCTCCCTTTTTTCTTCTTTTATGTTATTTTCCTTTTTTCTTCTTTTCCTATTTTTCTATTTTTGTCTCTCTTTTTTTGGTTTTTTTTTTCCTTTTTCCTTCTTTTTGAGGTTTTTTTTTCCTTCTCTCAGCAGATATTTAGCCCGTGCCCCCGCCTCTAACACTACACTACCCCCGAACCCCCAAGTTTTCCTTTCAGTTGTTCTTCTTTCCTTCTTTTACAAATTTTTTTTTCCCATTTTCTTCCATTCTCCCATTTTTTTTATCTTTTTGGTTTTTCCTTTTTTTTAAAAAAGATTTTTTTTCCTCTCTAGCATAATAATAGCTTGAAATTTCATTTTATTTAACTAGGTATATATTTATACTTTATGGATAATTAAAAAAATATAAACTTTTTTTTCATGAGATTAAACTGAACTATCAAAGTATCAATTGTTATTGTTATTCTTATTTTATGCATCTTGAATTCATATTATTTTTTTAAAAAAAATTCCATGTAAATGTATTGTACTAAAAAATAATTATAGGTTAGTTAAATATATTAAATGTCAGCAATTAAAATGTTACACAATATAATTATTCTATTAAATCTTAAAAATTTATAATAAAAATAAAATTTCTTTTAAAAAGGGTACCTTTTCATCGAAACTGTTTTTAATTTTGAAAAGTACTTATAAATTATTGTATCCAAATACAAATCAATTGAACTCGAGAAAAAGACACCTTTTACAAAGAATAATATTGAAAAAACAGCTTTTCATAAGATCTTCGAGATAGGCTCATTATAAGTACAATCATCAAAATCATTCTTCCCATCATAAAAGAGTTTTTAAAGTTTATATATATTATAAATAATTTACTACCACTTTTTTTATCTTTTATTGTAAATCATTTTTTACAATTTTTTTTTTCAATATTTTCTTTGATAGGGGCATCCAAAAATAAATAACCCTCAAGTCTAATAAGACTGCTGACCAAAGGCGCAAAACGCTCATCTTTTTAACCTTTGATAGTGAACTTTTGACAGTTTTTTATCTATATAACATGTTGGTACCTAACTTTTATATTAACATGTTCCACGTCATCTTGCAACCATAAAATCCCACATTATATTACTCACAAGCAAGTCATCGACTATTAGCCTTGTGGCTTTTTCCCTCCATTTCAAAATGATTATCGCTTATTTTATTTCAAAATAATAATCCCTTATGTATTAAAGGTAAAAAGTATAAGTGAATTATCCATCTTATTCTTTGTTTTTTAATCTTTTTTTTCTAATGAAATTTATTACCTTTACACATCCCAATTTTACATATTATCACTAATTCTAATTTTTATAAATTTAAAGAGGGATAAAATTATCCATATATTATGAATTAGTTAGGTATTCTGCAATTATTGCAGAAATTATATCCATACACGTTGACAAAGCCATAAAATTGATAGCAAACAAGATAGCACATGACGGAGTAATTCATCTACTTTAATAAATGCATAGAATTTTTCATTTTATAAAATAAATAAATAAAATTTTAATATAAAATACTTTTAATCAATACTTCTTTAATTTAAAAATTTACCATACCTAATTTAAAGATCACACTATTAATTATAATCATGAGAAGATTAGAGTACTCGTAACCTCTATATAAATTAATTAAACATACTTTTTTAATTTTTAATTGAGTTAAAATGAGACTTTTATTTTTCTAATGTTTCTTTTCATCTGTCATTCTTCAGTCTTGTTTTCAAGACCCTACTTGAGCTACCATTGGAATGGCGACCCACAATCTTAATGAATTACAAACAAAAAAGTAGAATTTAATGGTTATCAAAATTCCACGTGATCTTGTAACCCTAAAATCCAACGTACCATTACTCACAAGCAAGTGATCGTCCGTTAGCCTTTTGGCTTTCTCCTTCCGACTTTTTCCTTCCGTTTCAGAATCATTATCGCTTATTTTATTTTAAAATAATAATTATTTATGCATTTAAAGGTAAAAAAATATAAATAAATTACTCATTTTATTTTTTATTTATTACATTTATACATCACAATTTTAAAACTCATCAATCATATTATTACTTTTATAAATTTAAAGAGGGGTAAAATTATCCAAAATATGTATGTTTTGATTATCTAAATTTAGATTAAAAAAAAAAAAAAACCTTTAAGTGGCAAACATTTTGAAACGGTAGTATTCAACAATTTCTTTCAGGTTTTAATTTGCAACTGATAGAGATATTTAATTACCACTACCAGCACTGAGACCTTTTATTCTAAAATTGTTATATTTTCTATCTATTATATATTAAATTGTTAATTTTTTTATCTTTATAAAATAAAATCTACATAAATAAATATCAAATGATAAAGGAACATAGTATTTTTTTAAAAAAAAAAATTTATATTATCTGAAATGCATTCAATTTTTTATTTAACAAATGAGAAATTCATTGAATATATATAAATATATATATATATATTTATATATATATAATGCAATAGATTTATTTTAAAGTTCATTTATTCATTTTCAAATAATTTGTTCATGAGTTTAAATAAAAATTGACTTTATTAATTATATATATTAAAATATTTGAAATATTAAATATACGTCTCCTTTTCCCTTGTTTACAAAACAACAAAATTTCTCACTTAAATATATTTTATTTTTAAATTTAAATTTTCTTGAAACTTTTTTGATCTAATAAATAAATAGTACTCCATCCATTTGGAAATTAATGTCCCATCTTGACTTTAAAAAAAGAATAAAATAAAATTGAAGAGTGCATTTTTTTTTTTAGTGATGTCCGGACCAGTTTTCATACATCTAGACATTCCACTTCTTCTGGATGATGTTAGCAAGATTCGAATTCAAAACCTATAGTCTACGAGATCATCAATCCACCGATTGGGATGTACCTAAAGAGACATTGAAGAGTGCATTTGACTTACATAAAAATTATCAATTCATCACTCTCATTGATGTAATTAGTGATGACTTTATTGAACAAGTAAATTTAACTTTATACTAAAAAATTATCTATTGTAAAAAATGAAACATTCAATTTCAAATCATTTAAAATAAAATAAAAATAGGGACTTAAATCAATTCCAACATGCATACCTAACTCCGTCACTTTATATATACTGGCATTAGTTTCCACGAACATTAAGAGCTCACTTATTTTTTCTACGACTAATTAACATTTCAAAATGTTGTTCCCTTCCATGATTCTGTTTCTCGTTGTCACGTTTCTCTTCCTTTCAAAACTCATAACTTCCAAGAACCGTCCGCCGGGTCCCCTTCCCTTACCATTTATCGGCCATCTTCATCTCCTCGGAACCAACCTGCACCAGTCTTTTCACCAGCTCTCGTCCCGCTACAGTCCCCTCATGCGAATCTTCCTCGGCTCATCTCAGCAGTGCGTTGTTATCTCCAGTCCCAATTTCGCAAGAGAGTTCCTTAAAACTCACGAACTCACATTTTCCTCCCGACCCAGTACTTCCGCCATGGAACTTCTCACTTATAATGTTTCCTTTGCTTTGGCACCGTACGGATCTTACTGGAAATTCGCCAAAAAATTGTGCATTAATCAGTTATTAAGCTCTAGAAGTCTCAATCTATTCCGCCCGCTTCGGACATCGGAGATTCATAGGCTTTTGCATGTTTTATATAGTAGGGCTGGAGCTGGTGAGAATCATGTTAATATCTCAGAAGAGATAATTAAAACCATGAATAATGTGATCTCACAAATGATGTTAAGCATTAGGTGCATGGAGACTAAAAATGAGGCCCATGAGACTAGGAGTATTGTAAGAGAAGTTACTAAGATATTTGGTGAATTTGATTTGTCAAATATTGTCTGGTTTTGCAAGTACTTGGATTTGCAGTGATTAAGGAAGAGGTCGGTGGAGACTCATAATAAGTATGATGCGTTGATGGAGAAGATAATCAGAGATAGGGAGGGAGAAAGGAGTCACAGAAAGGGAGATTCCAAAGATCTATTTGACATGTTGCTTGACGTGGTGGAGGATGACAAATCAGAGGTGAAATTTACAAGAGACCACATGAAGGCTTTAATCTTGGTAAGCCATTTAATTAATTTTGTCAAAAGGTTTTTATATGCAATTTCATAATAAAAGTGTCATTTGCTTTAATCATTTCAAATTTTGGATACAGCTTTAAGTTTCTTTAAAATATATATATATATACGGTTTTGCTAAGACGCGCTCCGGAGCACACCTTAGCAAATCTATATATATATATAAAAGATGGTACTTTAAAAAAAAAATCTGTCCTTAAAAAGACTGAGTTATAAAAAACAACTTACAAATTTATAAAAGAATGTGTTGTTGTCCCTTTTGGGACATCCCAATAGGTAAAGTGATAAGTTTGTAGATTATAAATTTCGATTTCGAATCTCACCAAATCTTTTGGATTCGAGGTTCTTAAAGAATAGATTTTTTATTTTTACTATTTTTTTTTTAAAAAAAAGGGGTCATTTCTTGCAATTCCAATTTTCACCGTAAATCATAAAAATTCCATGCATGTTCACTTTTTTCATCTCCAGCGCCCATGGAAGAACTTAAGCTAAATTGAACATTTCGCGTTATGGGAAAATGTTACTATGCGTATCATAGCTCAAATTATATCCTATTCTTGTTCAATCTCTCACAGTCAACTAAAGAATTTGTTTTTTTAAATACATTTTATAAATTAAACCATATGATACTTGATCAAAATTTTTTTAAAAATAATTGACTGTAAATTGAACTTTAAAAACTTATCAAACATAATATACTTTGAGACCTAAAATAGCATTTCTATTGTGTTATGTTAGGATTTCTTCGTGGCTGGGACTGATACATCATCCAGTGCTATAGAGTGGGCTCTGTCCGAGCTTGTAAACAATCCAAGTGTTTTCAAGAAAGCCCAAGAAGAAGTGGATCGAGTCGTAGGCAATCATAGAGTAGCAGAAGAATTAGACGGTCCAAATCTACCATACATTCAAGCAATCATGAAGGAAACATTTCGGCTCCACCCTCCGGTTCCACTAATCACCAGAAAATCTTGTGAAGAAGCTGTAATCAATGGTTACAAAATCGATTCAAATACCTTGGTTTTTGTGAATGTTTGGTCCATTGGAAGAAACCCCAAGTATTGGGACAACCCTTTGGCCTTTCGGCCGGAAAGATTTCTACAGCCCAATAAAGAGGATCCAGCGGGCCAAATCGATGTTAAGGGCCAACATTTTGAACTATTGCCCTTTGGTACGGGGAGAAGAGGTTGCCCGGGAATGAATTTGTCCCTGCAGGAGTTGCCAGCAGTGCTGGCAGCTTTGATCCAGTGCTTCAATTTTAAGATCCCAGATATGGAAGGAGTAAAAATCAGCAGAGGAGTCGACATGAATGAACGGCCAGGATTAACCACTCCTAGGGCACATGATCTGATTTGCATATTAGAACCACGAATCGATGATCTGCCCAATATCCTTGGCATTCCTAATTATTAGGGTTACTGAATTATGCACGGGTGGCTCTGATTGCAAATTATGCTGTAATAATTTTGGATCGTTTTCATTTTTATCCAAATTGAAATAATAATTTCTTATTTATCCATTTCTTCACAATATTTCATAATTATTCATATCTAAAACTAACTTTTCATTCTATACTCATTTTAACTTTTAATTTTTTTAAAAAACCAAAACTTAACATTTATTCTCCTTTAGCATGCATTTACTATCTTATCTCTCTGCATTTAACACACACAACCGAACTCAACAACCGATAAAATGAATTGAAGAAACCAAAACTTAACATTTATTCTCCTTTAGCATGCATTTACTATCTTATCTCTCTGCATTTAACACACACAACCGAACTCAACAACCGATAAAATGAATTGAAGAAACCACAACTAACATCATTAATTTAATCAGAGGTTTTGAACCATAGCTAAGAAAATTGCTCAAAGAACCATTTTATTGTAGGAGAGAAAGGAAAAAATCAAATTTTTATTATATTCGGTTGTTGATTTTTATTTTTCAAAATCAAGAAAATGAAGGTAGGTGGTATTCGAAGATACATTGTTCGGTTTGTTTCTTTGTTTTTTTTTTTCTTCGATGTTTGGAAGCCTGGGTTTGTTCGTTTTGTGTTGTTTTTCTAGCTCATATTTGGGTAGTTGGAAGAAGGAAGGAAGGTGGGATTGTAGAGATTTCGATCGAAGTGAGTAAATTTCGAGCCGTGATATGTTTTTTTTCGAGAAACTGCGATTGGGACTTGATTTAGTTATTTCGAGACACAAGATAGAGGCTTTTGAGACTTGAATTATTTATTTCTAGACATGAGATATTGGCTTTTGAGACTTGTTCAAGTGATTTCGAGATAGAGATATTGGCTTTCAAGACTTGTTTAGGTGATTTCAAGACACCATATAGTGGATTTCGAGACCAGAGAGGAGACTTTCGAGACACATATTAGGTATTTCAAGACGGATAAGGGTATTTCAAGACATATAGGTTTCTTTGTGTTGTTTGCAGAAATGGATTACATGAGGATTGCTATTCACGAGGGTTCTCTAATTGAAATTGTGCGTCCAGTAGTCGTATCATCCGAAGTGAACTATGAAGATTTTAGGAAAACTATTTCAAACTGCATGAAGATTGACTTAAAGCAATTTGACATAAAAATTTCAATTGCTTCTAAATTTTGTAATGGAAGTATGAAATTAATATAGATTAAAGACAAACACGACATCATTATTTGAATGGGGAAGGGGACCCTAAAGTTGTGGTTGTGAACAAAATTCAGAGAACTCAGTGATGATATTGGCGGTAATTGTCCATTCGATCCAAATGATCATGCAAGGAAGGAATTTACTGATGCAAATCATGAAAAGGTTACATCCGGATATATTCGCACAGATGATAACTATGAATACAATGAAAAATATATTTGCAGTGGTGAAGCAAATAATGATGATGATGATGCCAACTTCCATGATGGGATGAGGCAGGTGATTCCATTTGGACAATTTATACCGAACCCTTTTACTCATTTTGCAAACATGGTCTGGAACGATGACGAAGAGGTGCATTTTTCGGAAAATGATATTGTTCCACCAATGGACTTTATTGGAAAGGATGCAGTCTTTAGGAACAAAGAGGAATTGGCAGCAGCAATCGGTGAATATTCATTTAATAATCGATTTCCATATTACGTGATACGTTCGGATAAGGGAAGATTTGAGGCACGAAGTAAGAACCAAAAAGATTGTACTTTCATGATACATGCAAATTGTAGAGCTGGATGCCAGATTTAAGTTATTCACAAGTTTGTCTCGGGTCACATTTGTATCTAAACTCTACAACAAAGCTAAAACAAGAGTGTAAGTTTAGCAACGATTGGTCGTATGTACGCTGGTTAACTCGCTGATGCAAATCACATCCCCAAAAATGGCTCGGATACACCAAGGCTTGGCGTTCTTTACAGCGTACAAAAGACATAGCTTATGGAACTCTCGAAAACTCATACAGACAGCTACTGGCATACCTCGACATGTTGGAGCTTGTAATGCCAGGGACAGTGACCAATATACATTCCCGAGATCACTAGTTTCTGAGCTCATTCTATGCATTTGGTCCTTCGATTGAAGGTTTCAAGTATATGAGGCTCGTAATTATTATATATGCAACACACTTGAAAGGTGTGTGTGTGGACAAAATTTATTCAGCTGTTTGTGTGGATGGAAACGGGTAAACTTTTCCCATTGCTTTTGGGTTTGGAGAGGAGGAGGGCAACAATTCATGAGAGTGGTTCTTGAGAAGATTTCGGAATACATATGGATTGCGGGATGATTTGGTTATTGTATCTGATCGACACAAAGGCATACTGCATGTAGTGAAGAGAGTATATCCCGAGGTTCCACATGCCTTTTGTTATCGACACATGAAGGAAAACTTGAAGACAATGTACAAAAATCCTCTGGCTGCACTCCTTTTTAAAAATGCAGCATATGCCTATAACAAGCAAACATGTGACTTGTACTTTAGAGATATTAAAACTATATAACCTGGAGTTCATCGTTAGTTGGATGTCGAGATAGGACACCTGGGTTGATCGCGTGCATATTGTCCAAAGAATCGCTATAACCAAATGATGAGCAATATCGTGGAGTCCTTCAACCATGCAATTAAGAAGGCTCGGAAGTTGTCCATTACATCTGCACATGAGTTTTTTAGAAGCTTGTATCAGGCTTGGTTCAACAAACATAGGGAAGCAACAGCTATAATGCCAGATATTATCACCAAGTGGGCTGCGAAAAGAATTGAGAAAAAAGCTGTGAGGGTCGACCAGGAAATGCTGCGGACTACATCTATTTGGGATAGAGAGGAATACGTCGTGGGAAATCCACAAAAGGAAGTAAATGTTGTGGTGGATATCCTTTGGAAAACCTGTGGATGTCGAAGATAGGAAGTGGAAAAGATACCTTGCAAACATGTCATTGCAGTTGCCAGGTAAAATTAATTTTTTGTCCATTTCGTGATATATCTGGCACATTTCGAGACGTAGTGATACATTTCAAGACTCAATGGTGGAATTTCGAGATTTATTATTTTTTAAAAAAAGTTCCTTTCAAGACTCAAATTATGTTCGTATCTCGAAATTTACTGCTCGGTCTCGAAAGTGATAATTATGTCTCGAAATCCCCTCATGTGATACGAAGTATGTATTTCGTGACACAAGTACAAATTTCGAGACATATTGGTCCATTCGAGACATAAGTGGTCGAACCTCGAAATTAAGGGAAATTTTCTACTTTTTTTTTCTTCTAATTCTATAAGCATGTAATTAGATATTTCCACAACGCCTTTACCTTAATTCTTTTATAGGAAAAATGTGGAACATTATTACACTCTATATCATGGTAATTCACTTGACACGGAAAAACTAAGGATGGCATATGCACTTTCGATCCACAATGTGCCCTTGTGTTCATCTTTGAATTCAATTGCAGGTATAGATGATGTGGTCGCTAATCCTCCTACTCGTAGAAGGTCTGTCGAAAGACCACAAGAGGCTCGTTTCCTCTCTCAGAACGAACAATACCATTGAAGGAAAACATGTAAAATATACAAGAGAAAAGAACATAATAGTGTCACCTGTCCAAATGCTCCCGACATGGAAGCCCCACATCCAGAGGAAAATGATTTAGCATCGACTGGCTTAAATCATGAAGAGCTGGCAAATTTTGTTAACGTTGAGGTCAATATCTCTGTGGAGGGTGAATTTTTATGTCAGAGATATCAATGTTCACAAGGTTAATAACATGCAAATGTTATTATTTTAATAAACAGTGAATTTGTCATTTAATTTGTCAGTGACACAAGTGGTCATATCTAAACCCCAGACCCTAAGCCTTAAAACACTAACAAACAGTGAATATTACTATTTTAACAAACAGTGAAATTGTATTTTAATTTAAATTGTATGTTTGTCATTGAATTGAGGCCACGATCGTCTAACTTGACCGAGCACAATGAATGCAGAAGCCATATCCAACACTATTTGCAACAAAATCAAACAGAATACCAATTATAATTCCAACAAAAGCTTTTCAAATTTTGAAGTTCTCCAATAAAAACATCTTACATCTCTACTCCATATCTTAATCCCAAATGCATACTGCATCAGCCTATAAAAATCTAAAACCGTCCCACAAAGGTGAGATTTCTCGACAGGCACGAGCATAATAGGCAGCTCTATAGGCCTTCCCTACTTTGTTCCAGAAGTATGTACCAACCGGAAGTCTTCAACAACCCAGAGCTGGGAAGCAATCAGCTCCAACAATTCAGTGGGAAGATTGGCCCAATCTCTTTCAACTCCATTTTCGTTCATCTCTTATTCTTCTTCTGCAGTCATGAAATTGGTGAAATAAATTATACCAGAGTGATGTACAAAAACATTTTGATTCAAGGATTGGTGATTTCGAGACACAAAACATTCCTTTCGAGACACAAACCATTCCTTTCGAGACACAAATCATTCATTTCGAGACACAAAGTAAAAATTTCTAGACACAATGTAAAAATTTCGAGAGGCAAAGAAAAAATTTCGAGACATAGAGTAAAAATTTTGAGACACAATGTAAACATTTCGAGACACTAAGTAAAAATTTCGAAACACAATATAAAAATTTCGAGACACAAAGTAAACATCTCGAGATATAAAATTCAAACTCATAACCATGCACGATCCAATATAGTTTCAACAAAATACAAAATAGAAATCAAACAACACAAGCATTCGGTGCATTTCAAGGTTTCAAAACAAAATTAATTCTACAAGAAACAAAAATACACAATGTCATTACCGAAGCTTCGCATTTGTCAACTACCAAATCTTAAACATTCTAGCATATTCAATACAAAATCAAGGAGCAAGGTTCAACTGTGAAGAAAACCTACTGGTAATGTTGTGTCGACGACGAGGTGATCTACTCCTGAATGGCACCGTCACGAGTGGTGGCCTCTATCGGAGTGTGTCGAAAAGAAGGAAGGAGAGGCAGCGTCGGTTCGGAGAGAAGAAGACGAAGGGAAAGAAAATGAGAATGGAAGAACAAAAAGAAAGGAAAGAAAATGGTTGAGAATGGAAGAATGGAGAAGGTGGAGAGTCGGTCTCGAATTGGGAAGAAAAAAAACTGTTTGTGCCCTTGTCTCGATTTGGGTATAAGGGTAAGAAAGTAATTTCTCATTTTTGATATAATTTTTATTACCCAAAAATGTTAAAATTGACTTTTGGGTAAGGATTGAAGAAATGAAGAAGAAAAAAATATATTTTCATTGATATAATAAAAAAAACAAACAAATTTACATTGCCTTACTATATTATTTACAATATAAAACCAAAAAAAAAAAATGTACAAAGCCATCTCCTATCCGCTAAACTGCAGCATGAGCCAAGCCATCTCATCCCTAATGTACTACGCCATACAGGCCGAAGAAGGCAAGTGAGGCATCCCCTTAACATGCTCCCTCACTAGTTTTTACATGTAATAGCACACATAGGCACTCCAGCCGGCCACGTCAGGCAGAATAGGGATGGAGTGCACCGAGCTGTCAGGCGGATCAAGCAAAACTGCGGTGAATGTCTCGATCGGGGAATTGCCCGTCCCAACTTGGGCACTGCGGTTTATTGGATCAGAACAATAAACCGGAAAAGTTATAAAATACAAATTAATCATCAAAAGAAAGTGAATTAAATATCTGACCCTCTGGAGCTACAAAAGTCATCCAACAGTGCCCGGTCTAGGATGGACTGGTCCACCCCGATAGGTAGAATCTCCCTCCGCACCTCTTCCACTAGAGTCGTAATCGCCGCTTTCATCCTCGGCTTCTTCCTTGGCCTCAACGACTTGACGTGATGGGCCGGGTCGGTATAAGGTGACCGTACACCTATAGACAAGACCTAGGCCCGACGTGAACGACCAAGCTCTTAATAAATTGAATTACTCAATATGAGAATTACTATAAAATTACTTAATAACAAAATGAATGAGTAACAGAGACTAAAATTTACGATCCAACGATCTAAATTTTACCTGGATAGTGGCAACTAGAGCCAAAGGGACCGAAGTTGGAGTTGGAGCTGAAACCGGAAGAGCCAGAGGAATGCCTGGATCCTCTGCCCAACTGTCAGGTGCATCGAATTATTATGTAAAAAATAGAAGAACCATTTTCAAATTAAAAATTAAATAAAAAAACAGTAACTAAAATTAATACGGGTTTTCGATACTACATTTACTTTAGTAGTGTCTTCAGGGACTATGGAAGATGTCGAGCAGGGGGTGGCCTGCGAAAGAGAATCATGTAGTGGTGGAGCATCTCCATCATTGTCATCCCTCTCCAGCATATCGAGCTTGTGCTCGATATAGGTGAGTCGCTCCAGGATGCTAGCCTGCGTCGTCCCGATCTACGTGAACCCTGCAGTAACTGATCCCTAAGCTGCTGCAACAAGACCTAGACCTTGGCCATGGGTAGATCAGCCACCGAAGGTGACTGTAATAATAAAATCAAGTTAGAATCCTTCCGTAATCGTTTCCTGAGGGGGGGTTTATTTAATTATGAAGAGGTACATACCCGACATCGGCTCCTCTCGTGTAGAGAGGGGACGGGAGAGGGATGTCCACTCCCCTAGTCCTCTACTGAAGGACTCGACCGTGAGGCCTCACTGCTGGATCTCATCGGACTAATCAAACGATCTCGATCAATCTTCTGCTCAACCAAATCCCGATCAGGACGTGGGATCTAAAATAAAATAAAAGTAAAGTATCAACAATTTTTGTATTTAGCTTTATACAAAATTAACTTAAATTTTAAAAATTGAAATTAGTCGTACCTGATCGAATGGCGGAACCGGCAATCCCTATCCGCACGCCTCCTAGAATGAGCTGGGAAGATAATTACCCTAGCATGTCGCTGAAATATGTGGGATACGATCGAAATCGACCGAGTACGGCTGTTGCAGCTCCGCCTGATCAGCCTCGATATACGGGGAGCTACCACGGGCCTATGATTGACAATTTTATTTAGTGATAATAACTAATTTACAAATGAAAGTGAACAATGATAAGGTAATCACTTACCTTGTCAAGTAGATGGGGCCACTCCCCTCTCCCCAGTCGGGGACCTCAAAGGGAGAGGCACCTCGGGCGTCGTGGCCCTTCATGGGAGGAACCACGTCTAGCCGAAGCCTGGGCATCCTTACACAGCTCAAGACACAGGGATGGGAAGTGATCGTACGCCCACCATTAATTAAAGATAAGAATAAAAAAATTTCAAATCATTATTTAGATAGTCTAAAAAACACCATTAATAAACGAATGTAATTAAAAATATGAAAACTTACCAACAACACCCAAGAGTTGGGGTACAAGTGTCTCTTCGGGGAGTCGTCCTGGATGGCCTGTCGATAGGAGTGCATCGTGTGGCTCCACCCGATCGTTCCTCATGGGAACGACTCTACAGCATCCAACTTGTCCAACATCCTCTATACGTAAAAGGGTATGTCTGCAATCTGCTCTCGGGTCAATATCCAGTGACCTATGATGATGTTGTATGCCAATCTGAGGGCATCATCGATAGACAGCTGTCCCACGGCCATGGCTTGCCACCTCCGCAAGACTATCTGTGGAGGAACCGGATTCATTCCAATCAATTGAGCCATAGCTCCATCATGACTTCGTCCACTCTCAATAATATGTCGGTCTACTATCCCATAACGTAGAGCGGTAAGGAGAGCATGCTCCTGGAGGCCCTATCAGTGTAATCTGCCTCCAATGTGGAACCACATCTCATCGGGTTGGGCACCCTCTAGAATGACTTTTCGTACCCTCCATGATAAACGAGAAGATCCACCATGTATCCAAAAGGCCCCCTCTCAAAAAGCTCCAGTGCCTCATGGCACCGTAGTAGGTCCATGGTTTGTGTAACAATCGAAAACTTGGCGTGTGCCCAAAGCATGTTCCCGACAGGCATGGCTGGATCATGTCGGAACTGAAAGGTGCGATGGGTGGGATCCATATCTCTGCAGTTTCTAAATTAGTTAATAAAGAATTTTGAGACACATAATATTTCGAGACACACAGAAATAATTTCTGGACACACTCAACACATTTCGAGACATACGGTTTCTAAATTAACCAAGATTTTCAATTACATTTCTTTCAAGACACATAGCAGACATTTGGAGACACCAAGTAAACAATTCGAGACACACAATAGTCATTTCTAGACACCAAGTCATTTCGAGACACAATTTATACATTTCAAGATACAAACTAAACCTTTCGAGACACAAACAATCCCTTTTGAGACACAAAAAACATTTCGAGACACAATCAAACCCTTTCGATACACAATAAACCCTTTTGAGACACAATTAAACCCTTCTGAAACGCAATCAAACCCTTTAGACACAAAGAAACATTTCAAGACACAATCAAACCCTTTCGATACACAATCAAAATCAAACCCTTTTGAGACACAAAGAAACATTTCAAGACACAATCAAACTCTTTAGACACAAAGAAACATTTCGAGACACAATCAAAACCTTTCAAGACAAAAAGAAACATTTTGAGATGCAAAATTCAAACTCATGCATGATCGTCCAACACAGTTTCAACAAAATGCAAAATCTAAGTAAACAACATTTAGCATATTCGACAAAAAATAAAGGTTTAAGTTTGAAGAAAACCTACTGGTAATAGCAGCGGCGACGACGATGAAGTAATCTACCGGCGAATGGCACCGTCACAGGAGTGTGGACCCTACTGGAGTGTGTCTCGAAAAAGGAATGAAGGGCAGATTCGGTTGGGAGTGAAGAAAATGAGAGTGGAAAAAGGGAAAGAAAGTGAGAGTGGAAAAAAGGAAAGAAAGCGAGAGTGGAAGAAGGGAAAGAAGGGAAAGAAAGGAAAGAAAATGGGTAAGAGTAGAAGAAATATGAAGAGTGGAGAAGGTTGAGAGTTTCAGTTGTTTGGCAGTGAAGAAGGTGGGGAGTCGGTCTCGAAATGGGAAGAAAAGGAACCGTTTGTGCCCTTGCCTCGACTTGGATATAAAGATAAGAAAGTAATTTTCCATTTCTGATATAATTTTTGTTACCCAAACATATTAAATTTGACTTTTGGGTATAGATTGAAATTGGGACAACCCAATTGGATAGAATTGAAATGTTTTTAGAAAGTGAGTAAAATTGAAAATGGATCAACTTATTTGGGTATATTTGGGAATTTCCACAATAATTTTAGTATGTTCAGTACTGTCTCTCCTATGGTGTTGGTGGAGCTTATGGGCTCCTTAACTTAAAAAATAGGTATTTATTTAAAAAATCTTGCTTGTTGAAATTTTTGTAAAAAAAATCTAAAATTTAATTTATTTTTTAAGTTATAAAAAATTACTTTAAAAAAAACACTTTAACTCATCAAATTTTATATTAACTTTTTTTAATTCTTTTTTTTCCTCTAACTTTTTATTTTTAATTTTTTCTTCTCTTTGTTTTTCTACTCCTTTTCCTTTCAGTTCTTTCTTCTTTTCTTTTATTCTGATTTTTTTTTTCCACTCTTATTTCCTCCTCTCTTCCTTGATTTTTTTTGAAAATTTTTATTTTCTACCCTATCTCCCTATAACCCCTACTTGCCAACCCCTGTCTGCCACTGCCCGGAATTCTGTCCTTTTTTTCGTTTAGTTTTTTTTTATTTTAATTTTGATTTTTTTTTTTTGTAATTTCTATCATTAATATTCTGAAAATTCATTTTGTTTAACTCGTTAATATCTATATATTTTACTGATAAGGAAAGAATAAATATAAAAAATGCAAACAATGTTTATAGACCTTTCGAAATTAAATTGAACTCCATTTATTTATTTTATTTTTATTATTCTCAATTCATTTGTTTATGATATTTTATAAAAGACTCAATACTTAATAATTTTTAAATATAATTTAAATATAATAAATATTGGCGATCAATCCTCCGTCAGAAAATGAATGTCCCATATTTCATTTTAAGTTATCCGAAATTGAATATCTCATTTCCAAAATTAGTTAAAATTTTATTAAAAAAATTACAATGCAATATATTAATAAACTAAGTCAAACATTTTTATTAAAATACTTATAAGTTAAAATGGGACATTCAAATTTGAACGGAGGGAGTATAATTTATAAAAAATATATCACTCTATTAAATGTTACAAAAATTTATAAGAAAAGCCAAAAAAAAAAAAAATTTAAATTACTTTTCCATCCAAGCAAATTTTTAATTATGGAACACACTTAATAAGAAAAAACATTTTTATAAAAAATAATTTTAAAAAGCGCGTGAAGCATAGACGTAGTGTCTATTAAAGACTTAATAGCTAATATGCATTTGCCGTCTTTTTCTCTTTGAATTGCTTGATTTCTAGCTATTGAATATTCTATGATCAGAAAAAGTAGGGCTATAAATGAAACAAATGGAGCTTGAATTTGTTAGGTTCATACTCAACTAGTTTCTCCTACAAACGCACAGTAGTTTAAATATTCAAGTTCGAGCTTTACTCGTAAAATATTTAGAAAGTTCGGACTAGAATTCATTTAGACTCATTTCTGTATCTTTATTTATTTTTCTTAAAACTTTAAGAAATAATAAAATAGATCACATAATAATAATAATAAATTATACTCAGTCTGCTGAAATTGAATATATCATTTTTCATATTATTCAAAAGTAAATGTCTTATTTTCTAATTTAATTTAATTTTTATTATGAAAAGTGAGTTACAACGTTAAAATTAATTTATTCAAACCTCAATAATATTAATCATTTTGTTGGCTTGTTGCTTGGATGGGTAATGGACGCAAGTGGATATGGTGGGTTGAGGAATAAGAAATTTTGGAAGAAATCTAATAATAGGAATTTAAGAAAATAACAACTTTTAGTTCAGATGAACAGTAAATGTGGTGAATAGTGGCGGTGAACAGTAATCGGTAAATAGTACCGATAAACAATAACTCAAACTTTGGATAATTCGTCAAAATTTGAGGCTTTTCAATAATCTAACTTCTAAACTTGCCAGAGGTCTAGACAACGAAAATTGGGTTCTTCTCCTCTAAACAAACTTCAATCTA
>JAOXNR010027853.1:0-23653 GCA_028571225.1 Parsonsia alboflavescens | reverse complement strand
TAACAGATTGAACTAGATAACAAAGGATGGTGAAAGCTATTAAATAAGGTGATAGTACACCAGACTTATGCTCAGTAATGGGTGTTACATAGAAGGGTAAAATGTCTTAATACACTTGTAGGTCAAAGACTAAGGGTTGAGATTTAACTCAACAAGCCTTCTGTTTCTACAATAATGTGTCTTGGCATACATCATCTTCTTATGGTGATAATAGAAGATGTTTAAAACGACTAAGTATATTGCTATTATGTAGCGAGGGTAATTTGGTCATTTTATGGAGCCTCGAGCATTGTGTCTTAATGTCCCTAATCTAACCCTATAGTTTAGAAGTGGTTTTATATCATTCTAAAATGGGAAGTCAAGAGGAACTAGTTTTATTCTGGGTAGCTTTGATAATTAATTAAGGATTATTTAAATCCTTGAGAGTAATTATGGGGTAGTCTAGCTTATGTACTGACTAAAGGAAGTAAGCTAGAACTAAGATCAGAATTATGCTATTTTGTTAGGGATCCAAAAGGAACAAGAGGTGCTTATTTTTATCTTCCCCAAGAGCAAAAAGTGTTTATTAGCGTCAATCCTAAACACTTGGAAGATGAGCAAAGAATAAGCACTAAGGGTTCCAATAAAGTGGAATTAGAAGACAAGGATTCTATCCTTAACTCTTCATCAGAACCAACGGTAGTGGAGGAAGTAACACAGCCACAGTCTAAGACACCAATGGAGCCTCGTCGTAGTGGGAGGATATCCAAAGCTCCGAAAAGATGGACATGAGAGGCTTTCGGGCCAATCTCAGACAATCAGGAGTTGGATCCCACTAGTTACGATGAAGCTATTATTGATGTTGATGCACATTTTTTGGCATCAAGTAATGAAATCAGAAATTGAGTCTATGCACTCCAATAAAGTCTGGGATCTTATACTAGCACCTGAAGGGGTAAAACACATTGGGTGTAAATGGGTCTTCAAGAGGAAGAGAGGATTTGATGCAAAGGTTGAAACCTTTAAAACAAGGCTGGTTGCAAAGGGTTATACTCAAAAGGAGGGAATCGATTATAAGGAAACCTTTTCACCAGTAGCCATGCTTAAATCAATCCGTATTCTGTTAACCATCGCATGTCACTATGATTACGAGATATGTCAAATGGATGTTAAGACATCTATTCTTAATGGTTGTCTTAATGAAGGTATCTATATGATACAACTTGACGGTTTCATTGCTAAAGGTCAAGAAAATATGGTTTGCAAGCTTAAGAAGTCCATTTATGGACTTAAGCAAGCACCAAGGTCATACAACATTAGTTTTGATGAAACCATAAAATCTTATGGATTCATGCAAAACATTGATGAACCTTATGTTTATAAGAGACTAGATAATAATGCTATGACAGTCCTTGTGCTCTACGTTGAGGATGTCCTACTCATTGGAAATGATGTTGGAGTATAATCAACTGTAAAGATTTGGCTATCTAGTCAATTTAGTATGGAGGACATGGGAGAAGCCAGTTATATTCTTGGCACAAAACCCATAGGAGATAGAAAGCTGAGAACATTAGGCCTATCACAAGCCTCATATATTGACAAGATGTTGGTCAAGTACAAAATGCATCTGTGTAAAAGAAGTGCTCTTCCTTTCAGACATGGGATACACTTCTCTTCTAAAGAGTGTCCTACAACACAACAAGAAAGAGATAGGATGAGTAGAATACCATATGCTTCGGCAGTTGATAGTCTTATGTATCTCATGCTATGTACTAGGCCGAATATCTATTTTTCCATTGGCATGGTCAGCAGATATCAATCAAATCCAGGGGAGGTGCATTGGCAAACGGTAAGGCATGTCTTCAAGTACCTTAAAAGTACTAGGGGTCATATGCTTATTTACTGAGTTGAAGAGTTATATCCAATTGGTTACACAGACTTGCATTTCCAAGCTGGTAAGGATGAAAGAAAATCCACTTCCGAATCTGTCTTTACTCTATCTGGAGCTGCAGTTTCATGGAGTATCAAGCAATCTTGTATCAAGCAACAGTTGAATATCGGGGTCCGAAAGAGAATTCAACCCGACACCTCTTTGCCACACTAACATTTGTCTCCTTGTTTAACCACCCCAACTTCTATGGCATAGGATGTGGTTCAGTTTTGAGTTGCAACTTTTGAACCGCCTCTTGCGAAATCACGTTCTCGCGGCTGCTTGTGTCAATAATCACCTTGCAGGCCTTGGTGCCTATGGTGCATCGAGTGGTGAATATATTCCTTCGCTTCCAATCCTTATTTACCTTAGGAGAGGGGCAGACCCTCCTAAGCACCAAACTTTCCTCCCTCACATCTTTTGGAGTAAACACACAATCCTCAACAACATCATTCGATTCAAATTCAAGTTCACAATCGTTTCCACAATCAACACCATCCTGTATCAACAACTGAGACTTGATCCTTCGACACTCATTCTCATAATGACCCTTTTGCTGACATCAATATGGGCATTATTCAAAGTAGGTCGATTCGGAATATTACCAGTCCCTTGGCTTGGCTGTCCGGAGCTTCGGTTTGGTGATGACTGCACTATGGACCTCCAGCTCATGCTAATGACTTGCTGCTGCTCGGGGCAAACCGTGATAAAGACGAATTAAAAGATCCCCTTCCGAATGCCACACTTTTACCACTGGTTTGGGCCAAACTCCTTTCCACTACTTTCGCCTTTGTCTGAACGTTCATAACCGTGTTAAATGTATGCACTTGCTAGAAGTCCTAAATGGCTGGTTTGAGTCCATGTAAATATTAGGCCATTACATGTTCTGGAGTCTCCCGTAACTGATTTTGCACCACCATCCGATAGAATTCCAAGGTATATTCCTCCACGTTCTGAGATCCTTGAGCCAAACTTTGCAAGTTCTGAAACAAGGTCTGCCGATAATTGTAGGGTAGGAATTCCTTCCGCATCTCCCTTTTCAGGTCATCCCAATCACCCAAAACAGGAAGTCCTTAAGAGTTACGTTGATATCGGAATGATTACCACCATGGCGCTGCCCTATCCTTGAATTGGATAGTCACCGATGAAACTTTCTTGTCGGTGGGTACTTTTTTCAGCGAAAACATCTCATCCACCCAGTTCAACCAATCCAAGAACTCCTCGAGTGACAAGCTCCCGAAAAATATAGGAATCTCTAATTTGAACCCCATGTCCCATTGCGGAGTTATTGGTTCACATTCCAGTGCTCGAGGCCGATAGTTCCCTCTTCTCACAACCCTAAAAAAGGCTCAAGGTCTTCCTCGCTATCGTTGTCTTCTCTTTCCAGTCCACCGGCTGGTTCAAGTTGATTGGCTTGTTGTTGGACAGCCAATCGTTGCACCATCTCCGTTAGCATTTGCGTTTGCCTGTCCCTGCTTTCGCGCCCCAACTGCATCTCGCGCCATCGTTCTTCCCTATCCAGTTGCATAGCTTCGATTATTGTGGCTAGGGTTTGTTAGAGATTAACTCTAGACATCGCAGATCCTCGCACTGATACGAATTGATGCAATCGTAAGTAGTAAGTTGCGAAATTACTCCGTTGCTGGATGTTGACAACAAGTTTCGAAAGAAATAAAACTTTGGATAACCCCTCAAAGCTTGAGGCTTTTTGAAAATCTAACTTCAGGAATTGCCAGAAATCAAGAAAATGAAAATAGAATTCTTCTCCTATAATCAGACATCAATCTAAAGTAGTTAAAAGACGAAGAAAGGAAGGTAACCAATACAATAAAATTTTATCGAAGAAAATAATCAATTTTGTATATATGAAAAAAAAAAAAAAAGAACAAAGCTGCGGCTATATATAGCCTTATTGACAAAAATAATTAAAATCCTAATCCTATGTGAAATTCAGGAAAAGATAATAAAACAAATTTCTAAATAAAATTCTATTTAATTAATTAAATAAAATTTTGAAATAATCTAGATCTTGCTCTTCGCCTCTTATACCTTCCTTGACCTATCTATCTCGTTTCTTTTGGTGGAAGACTTTTCAATCTTTCTGACCAATGTAGTGTGGTTGTTGGAATTGTTGGAAACAGCTTTGGCTCGTCTACTATCCCTGCGTTAGAAGACCACAAAAAGGTCAGTTTCTCTCTTGAAGTGAACAATTTCGATGGAAGAAAACTTGCACGATATACAAAAGAAAAGGACACAATCGTCAAACTTGTTCGAACATGGCCACAGAAGCCCCACCACCTAAAGTAGAGGTTCCATTATCGAATGATCATACTCAAGAAGGGCACCCATCTAATAGGATATCTACCCAACAATCTCAGGTTTCTGGACAAAAATTGGAGGGGATAGTTGAAGTGGGAGTGTTTGTTAATGTTAATATAAGTGTCGCCCATGAGAGTGTGAATGTTTTTGAAGGCAATGTTGGTGTTGAGATGATTCATGACTTGTAATCGATTTTCATATTCTTACTAGTTTGCAATATTTTCATTTATCCTACCACATGATTTCTTATTTTTTCTAAGCCATATTTCTTCTTCTTTTTCAGTAGTAATGAAATGGGGGGGGGGGGGAATTAGGATAAACAACTAGGGAGGTGAGAATTGGGTTTGGAAATGGGAAACTAGTTTTCTCATTTGAAATGGTCGAAGGTTGAGATGATCTTTTTGAAGGTCCGGATTGTAGGTTGAAGGTCGGTATAATTGGTGGAAGGTCGGTATTATCTCTTGAAGGTCGATGCAAGACTTTTCAAAGGTCAAGTTCTCCAAGTCTTTGCATCGACCTTCGGAAGATAATATCGACTTTCGAATCATAATACCGACCTTCGAAATACAATCCCTACCTTCCACCATTTCAAACAACCAAAAAGCTTTTTTCCCATTTCCAAACTCATTTATCCTCTCCCCAGTTGTTTGCACTATCACTGTCAAACGAGAAACCGAGGCATGTCACTGTCACTATCCTATCTTCATGACTTTTAATTATTTCATATTGATTTTTTGATTCATGATGAAATTTTTTATATATGAATCATCACTTTGAAGTTTTTTTTATATTATTTTTAATTACATAATATAAATAAAACAACTAATATAATTTCATTTTCATTTACATTATTTACATGCTGTCCAAAATATATAAACATGATACAAATTAAAAAATCATTGGGACATGATGGAGATCCGACACATATGATACCTTTCAGGCCAATTACGAGAGCTAGAGCATCCAAGTTGAGGCAAGCATTGATCACATTTGTTCAAATGAGGGAAGAGATGCTTGATTTCTCAACTATCTTCGAAGAACAACCATTCAAAAATGAAGAGCCAAGGAAGGAATTCAACTTATGGGTGATAGAAGACTTCGATGAGGATTGTACAATCAAGGAACAAGCCCTTGGGGGCTTTGGGACTCAAGTTGGAGAGCCTTGGAAGGCTTGGGAAGAAGTTGGCAAGTGCAAAACGAGTGTGGCACAGAGATGGCACCAGCAAGCATAGGATGGCACAAAAGAGCACCATCCGGCACTCTTCAATGTACTAGCCGGTGCTGGACAATAGCTCGGGATGGTTATTGGAATTTCAAGTAGCAATCCAACTCTGCATCCGGTGCTGGTCATAGGTGGATTAGGTGCCAGACAGAGGCTCCTCTGTTTTGCCTCAATGCGATCTTGACTTGTTTTAGACAATTTCACTTGTTTTTAATGACTTTTCTTATGTTTTAAGCTAGTTTAGATGTTAAACAAGTCTCTAATCTTTCTAAGGTTTCTTAGTGATGAGACTAGTTTTCTATTTGTAATTTGCAAGACAACTTATCCTACAAACACATTTCAAACAATTGAGAAAATCCTTTTGGATTAAATACAACTTTTCTTGAGTATTCATCTAATGGCTCGTCTAAGGTTCTTAGTGAGACTCTAGAGATCTTCAATACTTGGCTAGAGTAATTGAATTGAATTGGGAATTCAATCCATTAGATCTTATTGTGGGACATTATGGTCAATGGTTCTAGCTTGAACCTTTTGTTTGAAGTCTTGGGTAGATCTCAAATTGGGTGTTCTGATTTTTCATTGAAGAAGGAAGGGTTCCTTTCAAATTTGAGATCACATCATTACATCTACATGCTGCTGCTACACCTCAATGTGCTGGGATGCATCTAGAATGTCGTCCACTGATGGCATTGTCTCCACATAACCCCTCAACAACTACACCATGTAATGTGCAACGTAGGTCGCACAGCTAGTCAAATCTGGCTAAATTGGGATGACTCCAATGCCTATAAATTCATATCCGATCCTAGGAGGTGGATCAGCAATAACTCCCAACATGGAATAAACGCCAGCCTGTACTAGATGGTGCGGCAACATCTTACAAACTGGCTCCAACATCTTTTGCCTGACCGCCTTCACCACATTATTTTGCGCTGGCCTAGGATCATAGAGAGTGACCTGCCCCTGATCTGGCCCCTTTGGCAAGATCTGTAGAATTACTTAGTGATTATTGTGGCAACATGGCATCAAGACTTACAAATACATCGGAAAAAGAATTAAATTACATTCGGGATAAAATGTAACTTAAAATAAAAACTTAAATGATAACTATGTTAACTACCTCATCGACCTGCCATTAGGCAACCTCATCATCATCTCCATCTCCTTTCACCTAACCAATGGAAGCAGCATCGAACTCAAATGTCTCAAGTTTCCCGGCAGCTCTAGCGTGGGTGAAAGCATAATGGAGTATGGTCTGCAATCCAAGTTAGTTAAAATTGATATAAGCTAATCATATAATCCACTAGAACAATTGATAAAAATTGATTTTATACTTATGTGGAGATAAGGCGGGGCAATGGCGAACCTCTGCGCCATAGGGAATTCAGCTGGATTCACTTTAGCTGGCAATCGTAGCCCTTTGATAAACTGATCAACATGAGGGTCCTCTAGCTCCTGTGTGCAGTCTCAAACTATCCTCAAAGGTTCCGTCAAAGAAAAGGACTTCCCCCGTCGAGTGGTTGCCACATAAAAACCACAATTGTTAGAAAAATATAAATAATAACTCAAACACACTAAAAAAGACATAGTAACTTAATTATGAAGCGAAAGCTTTATTGAATGAACGGAATTAATGTAAATACCTCTCCGATTCCCTCGAGGAGCAGAAAGTATCCAAGCGACTCCTAGTACTGGGAGTGTCTACTAGAAATACCATGGAGCCCACTTAGCACTCCAATCGAGCTTGCCTCTCTCCCTTTCACAAACGTTCTGGGCTTCTTCTTTGGAGGCGTAGAATGTAAATGGTGAGAGGGATTAGTGAAAGGTGACATGAGACTTGCTACCCGAACCTTGGTCCGAACACCCCGTCCTCCCTCCTGACATAATTTTAATTCAAATTATTAGAACTTAAAAAAATTAAATTAAAGACGCCTGAACAAGACATATAAATATGAAATATAAAAAATACTAATTAACTTAGCTAATTATGTCGTGTCTCACCTGAACGACAGGATCAGTTACAACAAAACTAGGTTGAGCGGGTGAAGCCTCCCTCTCATTGGCGTCCCCCTCCAAATGTTACTTAACATAAATTAACTAACTACGAAAATCGATTCATGTATGAAGGATTAAAAAATGGAGAGATGTTTAAACTAACATGGTCAGTAGTTCAGACCTCAACTAGAGCAGGTGGGTCTGCTAGCTCACCGGCATCGCCCTCTACCTGATATTTAAAATAAATTAACTAACTACGAAAATCGGTTCATGTATGAAATATTTAAAAATAGGGAGATGTTTAAACTAAAATGATCAGTAGTCCGAACCTCGACAAGAGCAGGTGGGTCTGCCACCTCCTCTTACAAACATCTCCCTCCGGCTATTAGGCACAAAAATGTTCCTTAGTTAGTGACCAATCGGGCTTGTCAAAGAAGCCCATCTTCCTTTTGCAATACTGTTTTTCCCTTTAGCACCAGATAGGATTATCCAGGGCTTTTGTCTCAACTTTTGTCAAAACCTTCCATAATAGGCTGTTCTGGTTGTGCAGTGTGTGACCCTCATCTAGTATCAAAATGTCAGGCATCTCACAGAGAATTTTTCTGAACTTCTCTACCTACTGCCCCTTTGTTACGTATATTATGGGAGACATAGGTTCTGAAGCTATTGTCCCACTTGGAGGAGCAAATGTGATCGATTCACTCTTTGAGAATCTCACCTCCAAACTTGCTAAGGTTCTCACACAATGAACGCCGAGTTCTTCTCTCATGGAGTCCTTGGCTCCACCGATTGCTGTCAAATTAGATGGAAAAAACTATGATTTGTGGTCATAGGTTGTTGAGATGTACATCTCAAGCCAAGAAAAACTAACTACATCAACAAGGGTCTTTCTCGACTGGCTACTGATGATCCAAGTTTCCAGTGGTGGAAGATAAATGATTCTATGGTGAAGGGATGGCTGATTAACTCGATGGATTTTTCTTTGATTGGCAACTTCATCAGATTTTCTATTGCTCAGGAAGTCTGGGATGCTGTTGTAGTAAAATTTTATGATGGCATCGATGCATCACAAATCTATGATATCAAACATCAGATTACCCGACTGAAACATGCAAGTGGCTCCATTGAACAATACTACAATGATTTACAAAGCTTGTTGCGTGAAGTAGATTTCCACCCTAATCCCATGATTTGTGGAGTCGATATTAATAAGTATAAGACCATGATGCAAGAGGATTGAGTGTACCTTTTCCTTGATGGACTCAATGATCTCCTCAACAACGTTCAAGCTGATGTACTCAAGTTGCAGCCTCTTCCATCTTTGGAACAAGCTTGTGCCAAAGTCAGTCGTGAAGACATACGCCAGTCGGTAATGTTGGCAACCTCCACTGGATCTCATGTTGCTGCTCTGGCTTCTCATGCCCCTCGATCACATTCGTGTGTCAAGGATGGTAACCCAGAACAGTCCAGTCTACAACTCGTCCCACCTGGTCTTACGATAGGGAGAGGCCGAGGTAATTTTGGGGGCTGAATAAAAGTTGTTGCCGTTGATGGATTCACACATTGTGGCAACTCTAGACACTCAGCTGAGACTTGTGTTAAGTTGCATGGGTATCCTTCGTGGTGGGAGGAGTTTCAAGCTAAAAGGAAAGCTAGCACTGCTCCTGGTAAGGGGCAAGCTTCGATAGCCACTGATGCACCATCTCTCTCTTTGGTGCCGACGGTTGCTTCAATGGCTACTACAGACTCTACCTCGGCCAAGCCAGGTAATCTTGGTTCAACTTTGATTGATAGTATCAACATGAACAATCAAGTGTGGATTGTTGATTTTGGGTCCATTGACCACATGACCCCCTATCAATCTGATATTGGATGCAATACTACTCCTTGAAAGCAATCAATTTATAGCGCCAATGGTTATGCTTACTCTGTCGAATTGGCTGGCAATGTTGCTCTAACTCCTTCCTTATCATTATCACATACACCACTTGCGCCCTCTTTATCTAGTAGATTACTATCTGTTGGTCAACTTACAGAAGCATTAAATTGTTGAGTTCTAATGTATCCCGGATTTTGCTTGTTTCAGGATATTCTCACGAAAGAGATTATTGGTCGTGGTACTAAGAAAGGCAAACTGTACTTGGTTGATGACTTCGAAGTTGGTAGAGTGCATCATCTCCGGGATTAGTTGAAGAGTAAAGAACGGGATATTTAGCTGTGGCATCAACGATTAGGACACCCGTCTTTTGGGTATTTAAAACATTTGTTTCTAGATTTATTCAATAAGTTGTCAAACTCAGTTTTGCAATGTGACATTTACGCTTTGGCAAAGAGTCATCGTGCTTCTTTTCCAGTATCTTTGAATAAAACTTCAGAACCTTTTTCCTTAATACATTCAGATGTATGGGGTGCCTCCCCAGTTACTACTTTATCAGGAATATGGTGGTTTGACTTTTGTTGAAGATTGTACCGACATGTTGTGGGTATATTTAATGAAACATAAGGATGAAGTTGGGGATATTTTTCATGCATTTCATACTATGGTGCGCACTCAATTTGGTGTTGGCTTGCACATTCTTCGGTCCGAAAATGGGGGAGAGTATATTAATAAACATCTCTCTACCTATTTTCGTGAGCATGGGCTTCTCCATGAAACTTCTTGTACACAAACACCTCAGCAGAATGGTGTTGCAGAGCAGAAGAATCCCCATATCCTTGAAACAGCCCGAGCCCTTCTTTTTGGTGGTAATGTTCCACAAAGTTTGTGGGATGCTGCTATTGTTATGGCTGTTTACTTAATGAATCAGATGCGATCTCGGGTGGTACAATTTCAAACACCTATACAGGTGTTGTCACAGCATGCATCACTTCCATTTGTGTTAACCCTGCTTCCTAAGATTTTCGAGTGTGTCACCTATTCATGTGCATAAGCATCACCTCTCGAAATTGGACGCATGTGTTGTTCGGTGTGTTTTTATTGGGTACGAATCACGTCAGAAAGGCTATTGGTGTTATGACCCTACCACCAAGAAGATGTATGTGACCATGGATGTGACCTTCATGGAAGATGAATTTTTCTTCACTTGTCCCAATTATCGCTTCCAGGGGAAGAATGATCAGTAGGGAAGTGAAAATTGGTGGATGAGTATGGGTCCTCTGGGTTCGGAATTGGTGCCTAATGATTAGGTTCGGCAACAGCAACCCACATTTCCAATTCTTTCCTCAATAATGGGGGGGCCAACAGGAAACGCAGATGCCTCATAGGATTGGTCAAGAGACGGGACACTAGATATGTCTTGATCAAAAGGATGAGCATGTGGAAATTGGGCATGACGAGGTGACAATTGCAAACCAAGTACAAGCTCCCGTACATCAGATCCAAGTATAATCCCCAGTGCATGTCCCCTCTTCAGTACTCACTAATGCTCTTGAGGAGATTCTTGAGGTAAGTTCTCCTATCTCTCTTGATTTGGTTGAAGATACTAATGAGGGTTAGTTATAAATTGCCTAACAGGCACAATAAGGGTAAGCCTCCCGAATCGGTATTCACCAGATGCAGGAGAGCGAAGATCAAAATATCCTATAATTAATTATGTCACCATGAAGATATTATCTGGCCCTCTAAAGGCTTTTGTTTCAAATGTTTCTGTGAGCCAAATCTTTGGAGGAATACCAGAGGCACTAAATGATCCTAAATGGGTGAGAGCCATGGAAGAAGAAATGGAGGCCTTACGGAAGAAATGGAGCCATGGGATGGAGATGGGTATTTAACATTAAATATAAATCTGATGGCTCTATCAAACAATATCAGGCAAGATTGGTGGCTAAAGGATATAACTAGATGTATGGGGTGGATTATCAAGAAACTTTTTCTCCGGTTGCCAAGTTGAACATAATAAGAGTATTGCTATCTCTAGCTACAAATCTAGACTGGCCTCTTCATCAATTTGATGTGAAGAATGCCTTTCTTCATGGTGACTTAGAGGAGGAGATATATATGGAGGTTCCTCAGGGATATGGGTGTACATAGCATCCGAATGTAGTGTGCAAGCCTGAGCGGTCATTGTATGGCTTGAAGCAATCACCCTGGGCATGGTTTGGTCGATTTAGTTTGGCTATGAAAAGTATGGTTACACACAAACCAACTTTGATCATACTCTGTTTTTGAGACAGATAGAAGCGAGAATAATTGTACTTATTATATATGTTGATGATATGATCATTACTGGGAATGATTTTAAGGGAATTTCATACCATCAAATAAAGCTGGAGGAAGAATTCGAGATGAAAAATCTCGGAGGGTTAAAATTTTTTTTGGGTATTGAGGTTGCTCCATCTGAAGGAGGAATTTTTCTATCTAAGAGGAAATATGTTTTGGACTTACTGACGGAGGTTGGGATGTTAGGCTGCAAACTTGCGAATACTCTGAATCAAGCACCAACCAATAAAGAGAAGTACCAGCACTTGGTGGGTCGTTTGATTTATTTGTCACACACCCGTCCACATATTGCATACACAATGAGTGAGGAGCATATGAGTGCAGTGATTCAAATCCTATGTTATTTAAAATCTGCTTCAGGAAGGGGATTATTTTTTGCACGAAATGGGTATCTTGAGGTTGAAGGACATATAGATGCAGATTGGGCTAGAAGTATTACTGATAGGCGATCAATCTCAGGGTATTTTACTTTTGTTGGTGGAAATCTAGTCACATGGAGATGTAAGAAGCAAAAGGTAGTAGCTTTGTCCAGTGCTAAGGCTGTGTTCAGAGGAGTAGTGAAAGGCATGTGTGCATTATTGTGGTTAAAGAACTTGATGGTGGAGATGGCTTTTCCACCGAATCGGAGATGAAGTTATTTTGTGACAATAAAGCTGCAATCGATATCTCTCACAATCCGATACAACATGATCAGACAAAACACATTGAAGTTGATAGACATTTTATCAAGGAGAATCTGGTTTCTAAGGTAGTGAAATTTCCGTTTGTAAAGTCAAAAGATTAGCTTGCAGATGTCCTCACCAAAGCTATGTCCAATAAATGTTTTCTCAACTCACTCGTCAAGCTGGGTATCTTTGCACCCACTTGAGGGGGAATGTTGGCGTGAACTGTTAATATCCTATTAGGAGTTTGTTTCCTATTAAAACTCTTTCAATAATTAGCTCCCTGTAATGTATATGAGGCAGAATACTTCTAGTATGTAAGATAATATATTATTTTTTGCAGAAATATACAAAAAAATTTTCCAATTTAATTTTGGTCAACACTTTCAATTCAAAAGTGGAAATTGCAACAATAATTTCTCTAACTTTATCCTTATGGAAGCCTAGCAAATCAAACATAAAGAGCATTCTTGAATTCTAAAGAGAAGAGGGGGGTTCTTGGGAGATATCAACATACCTTATTCTTGAACTCAAACTAGACAAAGATTGTGTATGAATTGAATTTGGTATCAGATGGAGAGTTGATTATGAGGACTATGATTGAGATCTCCTAATGGATATCCAAAGATGCCAAAGATGCTGAGCATTGAGGCTATGTGCAAAGTCTTGTACTTCAAATACAAGAATGTGGATTCAAGGATTAAGAAGGTAAAGACAGCATTGATGCAAATCAAAGAAGGACAATATGTTGATGATGCCTACATTGAAGAAGCTAAGCTTGAAGAATGGAGGCTTAAGTACAAGGATTTATACTTCAAGTATAGGTTGAAGAACAAGTGAAGATGGCTTGAAAAACAATCTATGGAACACCCAAAATCAAGCCATGACAAGCCAAGAAGAAAGAACCAGAAAAAGCTTAGAAAACAAGCCAAAAATGGAGTAAAATGGAGCGTGAGCAGTAGCTGTCCTTCGTGATGTCTGGTGGCCTGTCTAGCACAGGACAGAAATGCAGATTCTAAAGGAGATCCGGCTCCAGATCCGATTTTGCACCCGGCACCGGATGATTCATTTTTCAGCGAGACAATGCCGACTTTTCATCCATTTTTCTGCCATTCTTTTGTGTAATCTGAAACCCCTCTTAGTTAGAATATTTTAGGGTTTAAGTAGCATAAATAGTCTTTTATTTTCAGTCTTTTGAACAACCATTCATGATATACAAACAGAATTTCCTTTTCGAAACCTTCCAAACATAAGATCAAACATGAATTCCTCTTTAGGATTCTTAGTCACTTTGGGCATTCAATTACTTGCTCGAGGTATTGAATTTGTCTATCAAATCAAGAGGTTGGTTGTTGTGGATTATTCTACAAAGGTCTTCCTAATCTCTCGAAACAAATCTCTGATGAGTCCTTTCTTTACACTTGATTTGGCTTTTGATCTTTGAGAGTTGAAAGAATCTCTTGAAACAATTATACTATTAAATATACATAATAAATTGAATATGTAAATACTAGCAAAAAGTAAATGAACATCAAGATTTGACAAGGTTCACCCTATTGGAATATATATATCTAATATTATGCTACGTCCTCAAAGCTAAGTCCACCTGAAAAATCCACTAAGATAAAAGCATTACAATAGGTTTAGTATAGAATAATAGAATCAATCTAGTTTATCACTAAACTATACAAATTTTTACCTTACAAACTCACAGCAGGAATCCCTCTTGCACATATTGCAACATCTTCTAGAATCCCTCTGAAGATGACAAAGCTTCTCCCGAAGCCGAACTCCCCCTAAGTTTTTGAACTGTTCCACAAGAACCGTTGTAACACTCCCGCGACACGCCTGTGACAGTTTGCAATAGTGAGGTAGAGAAACTCCTCCCGAGTTCTATGACCAATAAATATTCTCCAAAATATTTATAAGGATTTTCAGCAAGGACTCCTCATATCCAATACGTTAGTATCCCAATAAATCTTCAAAAACCGTGTGACTGTAAGTTAAAAAATAATAGCCAATACAAATATCTAACAAACTCCCTTTGGCATTATTTTGGCAAACACACAGATAATAATGCCAAACACACAGATACTAAGGTTTTTGAATCAAAGGCATAAAAACTGTAAAGTGTAAAACCAAGGTTAATCTAATAACGTACTAGGAACCAAAGTACCAGTAATATAATAACAGGGAATCTACAATATCAGTAGCAACATAGTAAAACATAAACCGAAATACTATCATCCAAAACACCTAAAGAAGACAAATGGAAACAAATGTAGTAATATCCTAGAAGCAAAGCACAAATGTAGCAATATGTCCCATTAGCACTGATCAAAGAACAAAGAACACAAATAGAAAACAAAAACCACCAACAATTTTCTCTCCCTTGTTACCAACAAGAATGCCAAACTTCAGTCAAGTAATGAAGAAGCAGAGGTGGAATCATAAAGTAGTAAGAGCCGTATCAACAGCCTGTTCCAAAGTGGTAACTTCCTGGGGCAGACTCCCATAGATCTTGTCCCATTTTTGATAGCCACAGATAAAATCAAATATGTGCTATCTTAGATCAAAAGAAGTACTAGTCCCAAGAGAATATAATAGTCGTGCATGTTAAGCAAAAACAATAGAATAATGAGTGCAAGGAATCCAATTTGACTTTGAAATTTCGTGAGGGACGGAGTATTTTATGGACAAGGTAGAGGCTCTAATGGCATTATCATGGGGCCATGTGAATGTGACCTTCAGTCAACTTAGAAGCAATATCATCAAAATTTAAAGAGGAAGATTCTCTAGACCTAGAAATAGTATCAGCACTTGGAAAACCCAAATATTCCCGAATCAAGCGTGGAGAAAAATCAAACACATGACCACTGACATAAACCCTCTCAAACAGAGGTCTTTCAACATTTTGAATTTCATACAAATTGTCATAAAAATCACTCACCAGACCATCGATATAGAAAGACCAATTGGACCTTCTGAAGTCGCAGATCTTGAGGGAGATCAGAGATGTCACTAGGACCACTGGTTGGAGTCATGGCAGGTGGAGGTGTTGATGAAGTAATAGTGACACTATCTTTCTTCTTCCTAGCAACCTGTTTTACACGCACCATAGTGGACTCGAAGGTACCCACAAACAGTTTCTGCAAAATCTTGTGAGGATTGACAAAGAAATACTACCAAACAGTGAAGAGAAACCGGAAGGGAAGAGAAGAAAACTGAAAAACCCTTCTTTGACAATCATGAGTATGGTAATGTAGGAAACATGCGCTGGGATTAGTGCATAAATATCTGATAAAAGGGTTTATTGAGATTAAAGGGAAAACTTTCCAAGTTTCAAAGTGATAGACACTAATACTGAAGACATGAGCATGGATCAAAGTATTTTAACTGCCAAGGACATTAAACTAACCAAAAGAGTTTAAACAAAAGATTGCCAGGGAAAAACTTTTGATGCAAATCATGTATATTATTATTTTAAAAAAAAAAAAGAAAAGAAAAAGAGTATGGCAGTCATCTGAAGTATGGTAGGATCAACTTGATTATCCTGCTAAGATCAATTTCTCGTGTCATTGCGAAGGTTACGAAACTTAAATTAAAAATATAGAGAGAGAAAAATAAATTATCAATCAACCAGAATTTTAGTGAAGGTGTGTGTACATGATGAAAACTCATTTCCCTCAATCTGAGATAGTTTTCACACAACCACTAGGGTAGCTTTTTACAATAATGAATTTGATTATGTAAAGCTAGCTAAACCTGTAGTGAAGGTAACTCTTTTCTCAAAAAATAATCAAATTTTATCGAAATCAATGACATTCCCTTGCTCCTTCTCGGCATATCTGAGATAGTTTTCACACAACCACTAATGGAGGTAACTCTTTTCTTAGAAAATAAGCAATTTTAGCCGAAATTAAGTGACATTCCCTTGTTCAAACTCGTCAATTTTTTTTTACAGGAAAATTGAAGGAATCAATCATGTCTGTGTAAAAGAGGTAAAACTCTAGTTTCATGAAAGATATTTTTACAAACTGCCTATATGCGAAATTTAAGAATGATAAATCTTCAACAATAATAAATTAAAGAAATCAAAACAAGATAATATTGTTGAACTACTATACTATAGAGCAACTGTCATACTAGTGTTATTTAAATATCAAGAAAAGAGACTCCTAAAGCTTTAGTCAACGATTCAAATGTTTTAACATCCAAAGGTATGGTAAAAATATTAGCCAGTTGTTTATCCATTGACACATGCTCAATGACGACAATCTTAGTTTCTACCAATTCTCTAATGAGATGATGTCTTATGTCAATGTGTTTAGTGCGGGTATGCGGAACAGGATTCCCAGATATATCAATGGCACTCCTATTGTCACAAAATACAGTAAACATATCCTGTACAATACCATAATCTTTTAGCATTTGTTGCATCCACAAAAGTTGTGTACAACAACTTCCAATAGCAATGTATTCAACTTCTGCTGTTGATAATGAAATTGAGTTCTGCTTCCTACTGTACCATGAAACCAGATTGTTTGCAAGATAGAAACATCCTCCAGAAGTGCTCTTAAGATCATCCAAGTTTCCTGTCTAGTCTGCATTGCTGAAACCTATCAAAAATGTTGTAGTGTCAATTGTCTACCAGATGCCATAATTTAATGTAGTATTAACATAGCGAATGATTCTTTTGACTGCCATCAGGTGAGACTCTTTGGGATTTTCTTGATATCTGGCACAAATGCCAACACTAAGACATAGGTTTGGTCTACTTGCTATAAGATATAACAAGCTCCCAACCATACGTCGATATAGACTTAAATCCACAGCTGTTCTTGTATTGTCTTTAGAGAGTTTCAGATTAGTACAGATTGGTGTTCTAACAGTTTTAGCTTTTTCGAGACCAAATTGTTTAACCAATGTTCTTGCATATTTGGTGAGATGTATATCCCATCTGTAAATTGTTTAATTTTCAATCCCAGAAAATATGTCAACTCACCAACCATACTCATTTCAAATTCTTGTGTCATTTGTTTCACAAAGGTATCTGCATGTTGAACAGAAGTAGAACCAAAAACAATATCATTAACATAAATTTGAGCAATTAAAATATCCTTTGAGAACCGTCTTACAAACAAGGTTTTATCAACTCCCCCTCGTTCGTAACCCTATTGCAATAGATATTTTGTTAACCTTTCATACCATGCTCGAGTTGCTTGTTTTAAGCCATATAATGCCTTTTCTAATTGAAACATATGATCTGGAAATTTAGGATCAATAAAGCCCTTAAGTTGTTCAACATAGACCTCTTCACCTAGAATACCATTTAAGAAGGCACTTTTGACATCCATTTGATACAACTTAAACTGACAAAGGCAAGCAACACATAACAGTAGCCTAATAGATTCCATTCTAGCCACAACTATAGATATTTCATCAAATCTATACCTTCTACTTGTGCATATCCTTGAGCTACTAATCTGGTTTTGTTTCTAAAACCATTTCCAGACTTATCTATTTTATTCTTAAAAATCCATTTTGTACCAATGATATTCATATTTTCAGGTCTTTGTACTAATGACCAAACATCCAACCTATTGAACTGTTCTAATTCCTCATACATAGCATTAATCCAGCAGTCATCTTTCAATGCTTCATTTACATTTTTGGGTTCTATAGTAGACAAGTAACAAACAAAGCTAATCATCTCTCTATAGTTAACTTTAGCCTTACCTCTTGTGCGTATTCCTTCCTCAAAATCTCCGATTACCTCTTCCAATGGATGTGCTTTTTGTATTCTGGAGGAGATTTGTCTCTCAACATTCATACCTATTTCTGTTTGTGTCTCTGTTCTTGCCTGGATTTTATCATTTGTTGAACCTATTTGATTTCCTGAGAATTGAACTATCTCAAGCTGGATACTAGACTTCTCTGAGTTACTGGGGGAACCCTGTTCTTCATCTGTTGAATGTTCTTGTTGTCCTGTCATTTAGGTACAAGATTTCCCTGTTTCTTCATCTTCTAGCATTGGTAAAGTCCCTGTAAGTTCATCAAACACAATATTAGTAGATTCCATGATTTTTCCAGTCCGTTGATTAAGTACTCTATAAGCCTGACTATTTGTTGCATATCCAAGAAAAATACAAACATCACTCTTTTGATCAAACTTACCAAGCCTGTCTCTATCATTTAAAATAAAACACTTACTTCCAAAGACATGAAAATAACGAACATTTGGTTTCCTTCCTTTCCATATTTGATAGGAAGTCAGCTTTGTTTCTGCTCTAAAATAGACATAATTAAAGATATAACAGGCAGTATTCATAGCTTCAGCCCAAAATTTTGATAGTATTCCCTTAGCACATAACATTACCCTAGTCATTTCTTGTAGAGTCCTGTTTTTCCTTTCTACAACACCATGTTGTGGTGTTTGTGGTGCAGAGAACTCATGCAAAATGCCATGATCATCACAGAAATTAGTGAAAATGGTATTTTCAAATTCTTTTCCATGATCACTTCTAATGTGAACAATTTTTCCATAAAAATCAGCTTTTTCGGTGATTAATCGCATGGATAATCTTTTGAATGATTCAAATGAATTTGATTTTTCCCTAAGAAAATCTACCCAGGTAAACTTTGAAAAATCATCTACAGATACAAACACATACTTATTACTTCCCACACTTTCAATCTGCATAGGACCCATGAAATACATATGTAATAGCTCAAGTGGACGAGAAGTAGTAACAAAATTGATAGCTTTGTATGTTTGATGTTTTTGTTTTCCAGGTTGACAAGCATCACACATTGCAACTTTATTTGCCCCAAAGTCAGGAATTCCTTTGAAAGCACCTGTAACAGAGATTTCAGTTAGTTGTTTGAAGTTTATATGTCCCAATCTCTCATGCCACAATTCAATATTATTATGACTTGCACTGTTACAACATATAGTTGCATTAGTAGTATAGCAATTGCTTGCTAACCTAATACCAGTCAATACACAGTTCATATTTTCATCATAGACGTGACATGCATTCTGGGTGAACTTAACAAACAACTCATCATCACACAGCTGACTTATACTAATCAAAATTAGCCCGAAGACCATCTACTAAAAACATTATGAAGATGAGGCATCCCGTTTATCGTAAGAGTTCCTTTTCCCAAGATTAGTCCCTGTTTGCCATCACCAAAAGTAACTTGGCCAAGATTACATTCATGATAATCTTTCAAATATTCCTTTCCACTAGTCATGTGACAAGAACAACCACTATCAAAAAACCATAAATCAGAATCAAATACTTTTAAAGACATAAATCCTGCTAAATAGTGAAGCCTATTTTTCTTAACCCAAATTTGTTTAATCTTGTGATTCCGAGCCTGTTGATGTCGTGTTGGTGACATGAGAGAAATAGGAATATATAACATCTTAAAACAGTTAGGTTTAATATGTCTTCTTTGAAAACAGTAGTGAAGTGACAAGTAGGTACAAATACCATTCTCTTACCTTTGGTGATAAACTTTTGTATATCAATACCTTGTGATTGTGAATTCATCACCATAAATTTCTCTGTTCTAAGATTTTGTCGTGGAAAATTGTTATGACTCTCATCATAGCCTAAACCTCGACGATCATATGACTGTCTTTGTTCTGTCAATATTTGATTCAATTTATCTGTGGCACCATTCATCATCCTCATAGTTTTCATTGCATTGTCATGTTCCTTTGACAGTTCTTGAAATTTCTTCTCCTATGCTTCACATTATGCAATCAAAAAGCTGATTTTAGTTTCAAATTATTTTTTCTCAAACATATGTGTTTTTACCTTAAGCTCTAGTTCTCTGTTTAGTTTATTAAGCTTGATACATTGTTTGAGCAATTCCTCATAGGGTTCAAGTATTTCATCGGGAATGAGTTCACTATCACTGTCTATGTCAGTTAATTCTAGAAAGCATTGTCTTATCTCTCTCTCTTCATCTAGTTCAACATTTGTCGTACGTGGATTGTCATCTTTAGATGAATCAACTTTACTATGTAGGGAAACGAAATTATTGATTTATTCAGCTCTTTCATCATCCTCATTAGTTTGTTCACCATCACTCCACATAGTAATAAAAGACTTCTTATGTTTTTTGAGATAAGTTGCACATTTAGCCTGAATATGACCATAACCTTCATATTCCCTACACTATATTCCTTCATTAGTCTTGATATTAGAATCAGTTAAATCAGAGTGAGGCTTACCAAAAGAATTTTTGTTTCCGGTATTGTTCCTGATTTGACCGAGGTTTGGTTTGCCTTTGTTTCGACTGTACATTTTGTTGAAATTTCATGAGATTAGAGACATTGCTTGCTGAACATCTTCAGAATAGTCAATTTCTTTATCAATGGGATTAGCAACTTGAAAAGCAATACTTTTGTCCTTCCGATTTGGCTTTAAGTACATCTCGAAGGCTTGTAATGAGCCAATTAACTCGTCATACCTAATTGTATCAATATCCTTTGCTTCTTCAATTGTAGTTACTTTGTGAGCGAACCGTTCTGGAAGGGATCTCAGGGTTTTGTACACCAATGTTTCTTCAGTCATTTGCTTTCCAAGAATGAATGACTCATTAGCTAGGTTGCTCAATTTTGCATGAAATCAGCAATAGTTTCAGTTTCATCCATTTGTAATTTCTCAAAGTGAGAACTAATCATTTGCAATTTTGAGCGTCACACAGTTGATATGCCTTCATGTGCTATTTGTAAAGTTGTCCAGGCCTCCTTTGCTGAAATATATTGAGCAATCAAACGAAACTAATTAACATCGACAACATTAAAAATAGCATTACGAGCTTTAGAATTAAAATTAGCTTCCCTTTCCTCTTCCTCTGTCCAGGTATCTTCATCCTTCAAAATGTCCTTCTCATCTTTTGGAGGAGTCCATCCTTTTCTAATTGATCTCCAAGCCTTTTCATCTAGCGCTTTGATGAATGCAGTCATCCATGCCTTCCAATATGAATAATTAGATCCATTGAGTAGAGGTGGTCTACTCACCGATCCTTCTTCTAGTAGTCCACTCATTGCTGCACAAAGAGATTCTAAATCCAAGATCTTCCACTAGTTCGATAGTGTATGTCTCTGATACAAATTGAAAGAATCTCTTGAAGCAATTATACTATTAAATACATGTAATAAACTGAATATGTAAATACTATCAAAAAATAAATGAACATCAAGATTTAACGAGGTTCACCCTTGGAATATATCCAATATTAGGCTAAGTCCACTTGAAAAATCCACTAAGATAAAAGCATTACAATAGGTATAATATAGAACAATAGAATCCCTCTAGTCTATCACTACCCTATGCAAAGTTTTACCTTACAAACGTACAGCAAGAATCCCTCTTGCATATATCGCAACATCTTCTAGAATCCCTTTGAAGATGACAAAGCTTCTCCCGAAGCCGAACTCCCCCTGAGTTCTGGAACTGTTCCACAAGAACCGTTGTAACACTCCCGTGACACGCCTGTGACAGTTTGCGATAATGAGGAGAGAAACTCATCCCGAGTTCTGCTACCAATATTCTCCTTATAATTATTTTCAACAAGGACTCCTTAGCATGATACTCAATCATCGTCAATCTTGATCATTTCAAAGTTTATCTCATTTTGGAAATAATAGCAATAAAAAGATACAAGAGATATTCCTTTCTAAAAGATAATTATAATATATTAATAAGTATCCAATTTAAATAAATATGGAAATATCAATTTAGGATAATCAATCAAGGAATATCAAACTTCAGAAATCTTAAGAGATACCATATCCATATCAAACAAATCAGTTCTCAATCTTGCAGATAACTTTGGAGAATCATAAAGATTTTAATAATCTCCTAATGCAATTCAACCACTGATTTAGACAATCTGTACAGCTCATAACCAATACATTATCCCAATAAATCTTTAAAAACCGTGTAAACTCTAAGTTTCATAAATAATAGCCAACAAAAATATCTAACAAGAGTGTTCTTAGAATGCATCTTTAGGGTTCTTAGTCACTTTGGGCATTCGATTACATTGGGTGAAGTATTGAATTTGTCTATCAAATCAAGAGGGTCGTTGTTGTAGATTATTCTATAAAGGTCTTTCTAATCTCCCAAAACTAATTATTGATGAGTCCTTTCTTTACACTTGATTTGATTTTCTTGTTTATGTGAAATGTTAACGTTCAACTTATAAGGAAATCACATCATCTCCCCATCTCGATTTACAAGAAGCTTTGCTATTTCAACTGTGGAAACCATGTGACCAATTTCTGGAAATGGAATCAAAACCAGCTCCATGTTCTTCATTGCCTTCAATCTGTTTGATTCTTTACTTGGAGAAAGATTCTTTGAAGACATGAAGAAGATGATATCAGATTAAGAATATGTAGGAGAGGAGTCGGATTATTATTGGCAAGAAAACGATTTAATTGGTGGGTAGAAAAGTCAAAAGATATTTATCTCAAAAATGCAGAAAAATTATAAAGAAGAGAGAGAGATACAGGAAAACTAATTTAAAAATGAAATTTGGCGAATGTTTTATTATTTGTATATTAAATTACATTATAAAAAAGGTTTGGTCATCAAAGTTGCCACTTTCTTTGGTTCGAAAATTGAATTATAAAACTTATCAATTTAATCATTATATTTTACATTATTTAACAATTTATTTATTATACTTTAGAAAATTAAGTCATTCTACAGTGGTTTGATTAAATAATTGTCATAAATGTAATCGATCTTTAGTGATAATGTCACGTGACTTTTCATATCATCAAAATTTTCATATTGGTTGAAAGAATATTTGTCAATTTTTTCTTTTATCTAATTTTTTATTGGCATATAATTTGAACAAAGCAGAGTAAAATTTTATATTTATTAAATTGACTGATTTTATGATTTTAAAAAATAAAAAATGAGAAAATATTGGTGACATGTACATAATAAATGCTTAGATTTTGTAACCAAATAGTTTCCTATTTTCAGATTTCAAGCATCTTTGTATTTTTATAGATAAATGTATATAGAGTTATTTCTATTTGAGCATCTCAATTTCCTTATCCTAAAAATTGTTACAATCATTATGTTGAATCTAAAACTATTTTAGTATTAAAAAAGTACATTAGTAAAAAATTTTAAAACCCAAAACAGCTTAAACAAACAATAAGAAAATTACTAATACATTTTAAACAGCTGCCATTCAATTGCTAATATTGGTTTTAACATTTTCAAGAAAACATCGAATGGAAGCAGATGATGATCCTTCCTCCATGAGTGCCGATCTGCTCT
>JAOXNR010027842.1:0-23654 GCA_028571225.1 Parsonsia alboflavescens | reverse complement strand
AGTTATTTTATTTAGTCTTATAATTAATTTGGACTTAGGTCCATAAGATTAATTATTGTTGGGCTTGAATAAAATAACGAAGTGGATATTTATTTTTATTAGTCTTATAATTAATTTGGACTTAAGTCTATGAGATTAATTATTTAATGGGCTAAGAATAAAAATAAATATTGGGCTTTAATTAATGGGCAGAATAATTATATTGGGTCCAGATCCAATGAATAATTATTGGATCTTTAATTAAATAAAAAGATTGTTGGGCTGTTGGGCTTTTGGCCCATAGAAAACCTATATTTCTAATTTGGTTATTAAAGGATTATTTTAATCCTGTAATGACTACAGAAGAATAACGATCATTCTGAAACCCCAAAAAAGAGAACAGACGTAATTTTTCTCTCTGCAGGAAAATTACAGAATGTCTGTTTTTCCTCCACTCTAGTCAAGAAATTCTCCTATCTTCTATTTTCCTCTCTATTCATAGAGACAGATAGGGAATAGATTAGAAGATCTTAAGCAAGTAGATCAAGACGTCCAGATCCATTCCACAGGACAGATCTCCACTAATCATCATTCCAGGTATCGTTCTCGATCTCATCTATTTATGTGAGAGAAAATTTTTTAAAATCCTGGGACTCCGGATTCGTTTCCTAGTGGATTCGGGATCCGATTCCCCTTCACCAGGGGCATCAACCACCATCCAATCCATGACCTTAATGACCTCCCTGCCGTTTACATGGACTGTAGTTGGAACTCACAGAATCCCATCTGCATAGGTCGTGTTACCATTAAAACTTGCTAGTGCGATGTCCAACCTTATCAGTGAGCACCTGTCTAGCCCCGTCTGATTAAATGAATTTTACATAGGACATTTACTACACTACTAGTGTCTACCACTATTTTATGCACCAGGAAGTCTCCAATCTGGAAAGGCACTGTCAGGGGTTCTGAGTCTTCCCCTTGAGCTTACTTTGACCTCCTCTCGATGGCATTTATTTCATTAGCTAGAGGTCATTGATTGTGCGGGGCTGCTAGAGGTGGATTGGCAGGGCCCGTGTTCCTTGCCAAGAACTCTTGCAGGTGACCCTCCTACATCAATCTCTCGATCTTGCGTTTGTGGTCAAAACACTCCTCGGTAAGGTGAACATGGTCTTTGTGGCAGTGGCAGAACTTGGCATTATCCCTTTTAGCCAAAGAACTTTTGAGAGGTCTTGGCGGCTTCATGAGACCTTTCTTTTCCATGACCACCATGATTTCGGCTTTTGGGGTCTTGAGGGGAGTGATCATAAGGTCTGGAATGGTCTTTCCATTCATCCTTCCTGTCCCTTTTAGAGGACTGAGGGCTTTTTGGTCTCCCTTTGTTGTTTTTTTCGGTGGCTGAAGCAAAGCCAAGGATTTTCTAATGGACTGCTGTCTCTTTAGCCTCATTAGTTTCTCCAAGAGCTACTATAGCACCTTTATGGTTTTTATTGGCTCCACAGGTAGCCTGAGGGCCACGTACCCCCCTTGTAATCCTTGCTTGAAGGCAGTGTTGTAGATGGCATCGTTCTTTTGCTTGACGAGAACTTGGTTATAGAGGATCAAGTAGACTGGAGATATGCAATCTACAAGTTCCTCAAGGATGGTGACCTTCCACAAGACCACAAAGAAGCTCGCCATGTGCGAAGATTGTCATCTCGCTACGTCCTGATAGGAGATGATGAAGTATACAAAAGGTCATATACCTGGCCATTACTCAAGTGCTTAAGCAAGAGAGAGGGATAGTATGTCATTGAAGAGGTACATGGTGGAATATGTGGATCCCATGTAGGAGCAAAAACCGTCGCCAAGAAATTACTAAGGACGGGATACTATTGACCTTCAATGGTTTCGGACATTAAGAAAACCATACGGAAATGCACGAGTTGCTAGCTACATGGAAACAAATCACATGTGCCGCCAACAAGGTATCAATCCATTAACGCATCAGTACCTTTTGATCTCTGGGGTATTGACATTCTAGGACCCTTCTCAAAAGGGGATTCAATTCCTAATTGTTGCCATGGAGTACTTCACCAGATGGGTCGAAGCTCAGCCAATGGCCATAATTTCATTGCCAAAAGTCTAGTCTTTTGTATGGAGGAACATTGTGTGCAAATTTGGCATTCCATGAGCTATTATTTCAGACAATGGATGACAATTTATTGGCAACCCGTTCAAAACCTTCTACGAAAATCTGAATATTGAGCAGAGGTTGACCTCTATAGCTCATCCCTTAGCTAATGGAGTAGCTAAGGTCACGAATAGAACTATTCTGGAAGGACTCAAGAAAAGGCTCACTGAGCTCAAGAAAGAAGGTCGTAAACTTGCTTGGCCGGAGCATATTCCAAGCATTTGTGGGCATACAAAACCAAGCCTAGAAAGGCTACTGGAGAAACACCATTCAACCTATGCTTTGCTGCAGAGGCAATAATGCCAGTTGAGTTCGGAATGAAGTCCTTAAGGCTGGCTGAATATGATGCAGTCTTAAAAGAAGGGGGAGAGAAAGGCGGACCTTGACCTCTTTGAAAAAGTTAGAAACAAAATAATGGAGGTTGATAGAATCTACAAGAGGTAGACTGGTTGACAGAATCAACAAAAGGTAGATTACAAATTTTTTCGACAAAAAGGTGAAATAAAGGCACTTCACAGTTGGAGAAATGGTCTTCAAGAGGTTGGATGTTGGGAAACAAGAACAACTAACCAGGCTACAAGAAAGCTGGGAAGGACCTTATATAATCCAAGAAGTTCGCAAAGGAGGGAGTTATAAGCTTGCCAATCTCGAAGGAAGACAACTCCTGAGACCTTGGAACGTCTGCCATCTAAAGAAATTCTATGCCTAAGACCTCTTATAAACTTCTCGGGCCTTGCAAACATGTTGTATAGCTCGAAAAACTATTTGAAAGAACCTTGTTGATTAGTGAGGTAAACTTAGTGATTTCTTTAGCTTAGTTTGAGCAAAGCATGAGTGAGAGATAAGTTTTCTTTCAGAACTTATTGAGATTCTACTTCGTATTATTTGCCTTGAGTTATGCTTGAAATATTAAAGCAAATGAGAGATGCTTGGTAAAGAAATCAATTTATAGAAGAAACGGATGGCACAAACAGATCTCTAGGGAAATATTCAGTACAAAGCAGAAGTATAAAGTGTTGAATGTTTAAAATTGTACCGAAGTAAGACTATGAAAAATCCTATTCTATTACAAAAATGGAGTCTTTTTCTTCTTGTCCACCTTTTGAGGTCCTCAGGCTCTTCCTTTGTTGAAGCTGGATAAGGGGCACATCATCCTCGGGAATTTCGATTGTGCTCATTGGGAACCCTTCTCCAACAAATGGCTCTGTCTTTGCAGCATTTGAGGGACCTACAAGAGAGTTAACAATATGGTCAAATAAGAAACTACCTGAAAGATGGACAAATAACCTGGAAAAGGTCAAGTACCTACTCTAGAATGGGTATATACAAGATGAGAAAAGTGCTGGGTAATTAGACCTTCCCGGCCAAGCATGGTCATACCTTCAGGAAGTGCGTAGGCCTTGGGGTTTCCATTACCTCGGCCTCCTCAGCTGCTTCTACAAGCTCTTTTCCCTTCCCAGAAGGGCCTTCGTCAACTTGGTCGACCTGGGCCAGGACCTCTGCTACCACGACCTCCTCCTGCGAAGTTGGGCCTGAGTTTTCTTTCTCCAAGGGAAGAGGAGAGATCAGCTCCGATGATAAAGCTGAGCGTCAAACTCATTGTTGGTCTTCATCCCTGGGTTAAGCTCTCTGAGCTTGTCCACGGTCTCCAAGTATAGCCCTATCATTTGAGGTCACAACAAGGACTCTATGTATTCCTGGAAGGTAGGGGTCCCCTCAAGCTTTTTCAGAGAGAGGTTACCATCCTCATCATAGAGACCCTAGAAGTCTCCTAGCCTAGAATCAAGTGCCAAAATGTGCTCCCTTTGCTGGTCATTGTTCTTATCAGCTTCCCCTAAAGTCGTGGACATTGCTTGGTAATTAGCTCTTGCTCCCTTAATTTCCTTCTTACACGTTTGCAAAACATTAAAATACTTGTCAGAGGAGGCTTTGGCCTGATCAGCAGAGGCCGCGACTCGGCATTTTCCTTCTCCAGGTGAACTTTGGCTCCCTGCAATTCAGACATCAAGGAGGCGATTTCTTGGTCCTTCTTATCCTTCTCAACCTGTCTCCTTAGGCGCTCACCAAGGAAACTGAGATTCTGCAAACAGAAAGGGAAAAGAGGTTAGTATCAAGGTTAGGCTGGAACAGAAACAATTACAATGTTATAAAATGTCGCAGGGACTTATTGCGGTATAAAGGGAGGCAGTGTACTTATCGAGCTCCTCGTCGATCAACTGTCGGCAAATTTCCCGGTCAACTGAGGGTGCACACCCCATTAGGAACGATTGGGAGTAAGGCCACTGAAATAGGGAGTCAAATGACTCCATGGCAAGGTGAGGGACCTACCTCGCTGTCCCTTCAGTAGAATGAGCTGCTAGAGAGGCATCCCCCAGCCTTTTTAGAGCTCTACCGACCTATACGGCAGCACAACCATGAAACGAAGGCTTTGACCTCGGGGTCGCTAGGGCCTTCCCCTTCCCAGAAGAGGTTGTGGGAGGGGGGGGGGGGTCATGTTTTTGGATTGTGAACTAGGGGTGGTGGGAGAAATATTAATTTTGGCCGGCCTCTCAAAGGCCCAAAGAGCAGCAACCTCGATGCTTCTCTTCCCGGCAGTCGAAGTCTTGTCAGCCACGACTTGTTTCCCCCTGGCTTAGGGAATAGGAATCTTCACCACTGGGGTAGTAGTAGCCGTAGCGGCCACTATAGAAATAGTGGAGGCACTAGTTATGAACTTAGCTTCACCAGTAGGAGCTCGAGAAGAAGAGCACTTGAAAATCTGGGAAGTGGACCTCATTACTGTCAAGACCAGAAAGGAAAAAGAACTGTTAGCACATAATTGCAAACCAATAAGACAAAATAAATTAATTGAAGACAGGAAAGCTCCCTGCCAGAAGAGGGTATCCCCATGGCTCCCTTGCTCAAGGGGAGGTTGCGCTCTGTTGTGCTCCCTAGTCTAGCAAGGCGAAGGAAGGTTTTAGGCCAGGCTGGGGAGGTACACCCGACCTTGACGTTAACAGAATTTGCCAAGTTGATCAAGGTGTCCCTATGCTTTATCTGCTCACCGGATAGGCTAGGAAAATTATTGAAGAAAGAGCGGTGCAGATTCCAGTTTGGATAGGGCAAACCGAACTAAGTGGTTTAGAAGACAGGGAAAGAAGAAGAAGTCTTTCCATTCTCCTACTGAGGTCTAAAAAAGGACAAATAATTTGTACCTAGGATTGAATTGTGGGTATCTTTTGGAGGCATTTTTGGTAGCAGAGGAGATGCCCAATTTGTAGAAGCTCCTAAAAAGCTCTAGAGAGACTGGAACTCTAAAGAGATGGCAGGATGCTACGAAAGCGACCACAGCCAAAGGGAATTTGGGATGATTTGAGCTAGGGGAAAATCCCAGAAGTATGCTATATAAATTAACAAAGGGTGTAGGAAAGGAAGAAGAATACCTCTCCTGAGGCTGGAAAGATATAGGACTATGTGTCTATTGCATTTATGGTAGGGGAGCTCGCCCTCCATAGCGGTGACTATGTCGCCCTTCTCTAGCCCCCTTCTGCCACTGATGTCAAAGATACCAGTAGGGTCCAGGGAAGAAGACATAGAGGAAGCCTCCAATTCGGAGAGCTTGTAGACCTAGCTCTTGACCGGAGGAGCTCTGACAAAAATTGGGGTTGAGTAAAAAACCCCATTCTCCAAATCAGCAAGAGAAGGGGAGGGGGCTACTTTTCCAGAATGGAGAGAAGGATTGTTAGACTTAGAAGACATTGTGGGTGACACAGCAGACATCTCGGATTGGACTAAAAGGATGAAATTTTTAAAAGAAAAAGAAAAGAGAACTCGCTCGATAAAATCCTTGGAGATGACGAGGGAAGTAATCCTGAGTTACTGGCTAGCTTGAACAGAGAAAGGGAAAAGTAGAAAGTAATTTGAAAGAAGTTCTATAAATCTGAGTTCTTGCAAGCTATGTGAGAGTTTAGGTAAATTCTAAAATTTGAAGACTTCTAATTTGTATGAGATTAGGAGTAGCGACCTTCCAAAGCTGGAATGGGTCAATTTTCTAAAACCAAGTCGGGGAGACTTTCCAAAAGCTAAACGGAGCAACTTTCCAAAACTGAAATGGGGCTACTTTCCAAACTTAAACGATCTAGTTTCCTAGAGCTGGATGAGTCAACTTTCCAAAATTGAAGAGGCAAGTTTCCTCGAAAAATCCAAAAAATAGCAGTTGCAGAATGAAATGGCACGACCCCTCAAGGGTCACGACTTTAACATTGTATTAGGCACCACGACCTTTGAGCTCGTTGGGTCGAAAGAGGGGTAATGATGGGAGAAACGAGTATGACCAGGACAAAGTCAGCCTAAATGATCTCAAGGCCCTAGACCCTCAATACCTGAAAGTCAACGAAGTCAACAAGGATACGTGGGCAACGACTTGCTACCACCGACCTCCAAGGTCAATGACCTAATAAATGAGTTCAGGAGAGGTCTTACCAGACCCCTACCTTCGACCTAGTGAGCTCCATTCTATCTCATACATCTTCTATGCCACGACTAACTGTGCATGACTCTTAGCAACCCCCATGAGCCCACGATCATTTGGCGGGGCCTCCTAGAAGAGATAGTTGAGACTCTCGATGTCCACGGGGTAGGTCACCAAGTTGGTCTGGAGGTCAGTTAGCGAGCTCGTAGCTCTCGATAGAGACATGATTGGCAAGATATCCCAATCAAGAGGAGCTCCACGATTCTAGTAGCAATTGGTGGGATATGATACATCTCACAATTATCCTAATTGCCTACTGTCACGTAATAGAAGAGCCCTAATCTAAGAGGTAACCAATTTCTTCTCAATATATAATCAAATCGTAAACTGTCTACGAACAAAGGATATTCTTTTTGGGAATTAATTACACAAGATTACGTTTAGAATACTGAGTTGGGCATCAGAGCTCTTCCCCAAGCACAGCCCACTCCGATGACCTGTTTATTTTCTTCTCAAGTTGCTATCATTGTGGTTTAGGGGTAGCCCGAAGTCCACTCTTGAGCTCCATCAGTGAGAGTAGTAATAAAATATTTCTTTAAGGAAAAAAAAAAAAAAGAAGCACGGAGCTAGAGGCCTCACCATTCACTAGTTACCTCTATTGATTAATTTAGATTATTATTAATAACAATATATGAGGTCGGTTAAAAACATTTTGAACATGGAAGGCAGAAAAATTGCCTATTAGAGCATTAGGTAATTAAATTATACCTTAAATAAATTTTTACTTATATGATAGGTTGCTAATTAATATTTTTGCTTGACTTTTTAAGTTCTTAAACAATTTTTTCTAAAGAACAGTTTCTTGATTTTTTCCCGCAAAATATAAATCTCTTTGTTAATGTAACAAAAAAGAAAAAAAAAAAAGAGATTACAATATCTATCTATTGGGAGAATTAGAAGTACAAGACTGAATTTCTCTAACTTTAGTAACCGTATATCAAGTTTTCATGCAAACCTTTGTTAATGTTTGGTTTTCACTTTTTAAGTTTTCAAATGATTTTTTTTTATAATGTAAATGTAAGTGTGTATTAATAAAGATCAAAATGTACAAGTTACTCGGGTATACCTAAGAGACATATACGAAGGAACGCTAGATAGATGTGCCCAAAATAAAAGTGGATAAGACATTGGAATACAAGATATACATGGCATTATATACTTGTGTCTTGGTCCAAAAACAAATGTCATCAACCTCGGCCTTGAGGCCATCAAATAGGATTCGGTTCCAAGTCTTCCATACATAATAGACTATGGTGAGTAGCCCCACCTGCTTCAGTTTAGGCTGCCACGTCGTGTTGCGCACCTCCTTCTTTAGCCATCAGATGGCCACTTGCAATGTAGTCATTTGCCTTGTGATGCCCAACTAAGCTCGTAGTCTCACCCAAACTGCCCGAGCTAATCCGTAAGAGAAGAATAAGTGTTGGTGGGTTCTTGACTACCTTGGCACCGATAGCAATCGATCTCGATCTCCAAAAACGACAGTATATCCTTGGTGCACGGCACACCTTGCACAACTAGCCACATTATGAAGGAGAACTTAGGTAGCACCCTGGCAGTCCACAAAGGGCTTGCCCACACCACCGTCAACTTGTGTGGTCTGAGAGCATGATATGCCTCTTTTGTGCTATATTTGTTGCCCTTAATCCAACAATCCATCAAAGAGACAACCATATCTTTGGACCCTACCTTAGCCACGAAAATGTCTCGATTTCTAGTAGTCTTTTCCATAGAGCCTAGTCATCATTCCTCTTGCTCACCTCCCAAATGTTAAAAGAGCTGATATAACAGTGGCTAACCCATTTGACCTACAGAGTGTGTCTCTTGGAGAGGACATTCCATATGGTCTTAGCCAATAATGAGTGGTTCCAAGACTTCAAATCTCTAAATCCAAATCCCACCTTTTGCTTTTGAAAACATAAGTCTTTCCATGCCACCAAAGGTCTTCCATCTTGCCACAAGAACTTCCTACAAAGAGCCACCACACTCTCCATAATCGTGCTTGGCATAGGTTGAATACTTAGCCAAAAACAAGGTGTGTCTTGCAACACACTTTGCACTTTCTCCATCTGTGTCGCATAAGATAACCGAATACCTTTCCATGCAATAATATGGCTTGTGATCTTATCAAGAAACTCTTTTTAGTGAGCCACCTAGAGTCTAGGCGGTGTAAAAGGAATACCCAAATATCTACACAGCATGGTACCAATAGAGAAGCTAGTATACTCCACAATCTCTTCTAGTTCACCTTGGGGAATTCTAGCCTCATATATATTGGACATCAATCGATTAGTCATCAGCCAGGACATACTACCAAACTCCCTCAAGCAATCCACCATAATCTTAACTAAACCAACATCACCCTGAGCAAATAATAAGAAATCATCGGCATATGCTAAGTTAGAAATCTAAAGATTGCCACACTTATTATGGGAATTGAAGTCCAGAGAGGATGTAGCCAATATCAATGATCTAGTCAAGTATTCCAAGCAAATGGTAAATAAGTAGGGGGAGGGGGCGAAGTCCCTGTTTTCCCACAAAGAAACCATAGGGAGAACCATTGACTTGCACAGAATATTATGTACTAGTCATGCACTCCATCAACCCATCGACAAACTTCATGGGGAACCTTAAGCCATTCAGAGCCTTGAGTAGGAATTGCCAAGAGAAAGTATCATATGCCTTCCTCAAGTCAATCTTTAAAGTTCATTGTGGAGAGATCCGCTTCCGATTAGATTGTAGGACTAACTCTTGGGCAAGGTATACATTCTCCAGTAAGCTCCATCCCCGTCACAAACGCCACTTGGCACTCATCAATGAAGTCAACCAAGAGATTGGATAGACAGCTATTTAGAATCTTGGAGAAGATTTTATAGACCACATTGCAACATGAGCTGATTTAGGTACCAAATCAATAGCAAAGTGATTAAGTTGTATAAGAAGCTTCCTGGAGTGGAAGAACTCCTTTGTTGGCTTGCACACCTTGTCATCAACAACTTCTCAAATCTTTTTGAAGAATCCGAAAGAGAACTCATCAGGCTCCGGTGCCTTGTTTTCCTTAATATCCCCAAATGCTTCCTTAATATCTTGATAACAAACTTCCATATGTAAATTAGATGCTTCTTCCGTCACCAATTTCCCTACCTTGAAATCGACCAAAGCACAACACCCTCGGTTCTTGACAAGTTACGATAGTAGGACACAAATTCCATTCTGACTCATCATCTCTCTTGATTGCCACAATTTGGTTCCTCTTCTTGTTCCTTGTCACTAATTCATGGAAGAACTTGGTACCCTTATCATCCATATTGATGTAACTGCATTTTGCCTTTTGTGAGTAGAAAGACCTCTCGGCAATGGCAAGCTTTGAGGCCTTCCCTCTCAACTCAATCACCTTGTCCCGAAGGGCCATGTCCCCTTGGTTATCATGCAATAACAAAGTAGCGGCCTTGATTTCCTCCTCCACCCTCTTGACTCTAGATGAAATATTAGAGTGATGATGTGCATTTAGAATCTTTAGATGCGCCTTAAGTGCCTTGAGCTGCTTACAATGAACAAATTGTGTCATTCCCCTCCAACAACCATTCCAAACCCTTTCCACAATCCCCAAAAAGTCCTCATGAGCTGTCCACATATTGAAGAACTTAAAGCTCCTACTAGCACATGTAGGAGAAGCATCAATAACGACAATGAAAGGAGAGTGATCGGAGTGATAGCTCATCAGCAAGAAATTGGAAAAAATGTCCACACCCAAGGTAGCCCAAACAAGATTAACCAACACTCTATCAAGCTTCATCCACACTTGATGATTAGTCCAAGTGTAGAAGTTCATAATAGAAGCCACATCCTCAAAGCCATTATTCAAGCAACAATTCACAAAATCCCTAACATCATACGACTTCACTTTTGCCCCAATAGCCCTATCCTCCATTCTAAGAATACAATTGAAATCCCCCAAGACAAGCCAAGGAAGTATAACAATATTCAAAGAATCAAAAAAATCCCACAAAGCATGCCTAATAGAAATAGAGTGAAAGCCATGCACAAATGTAACATAGAAGGTCCTTCACACCTTGTTGTTTTGGGGGTAGGTTGAACTCTCTAATGTTCCAAGTGGCTATCCACATTGAGGGGACCTCTTTGGAAGATTGGCATCACTCCCTAGCCCTCTTTGAGTCTCGGCCTTGGCCTCTTTCTCACCTTTCTTATTTTTCTTCTTCTATGATATCCACCCTTCCTTTGTCATGTCTTGAGGAGAGAGTGTATCTTGATTCTTTTCCAATGCCACGGCTTCGCCTTTGGATGTGCGTAAAGAGGGTGTACCATCCTCGGGCTGGTGAGGGATTGCTCTTCTTGCCACATTGCCATTGCCTACACTAACTCCCTTACTGCCTGTCGTGTCTCGCTCGTGCACTAGTGCCTGAGCCAAGTGGTTGGCCTCTGCCTTGTATGGCACGCCGGCCCCTATCTAGCTGGGGATGCATCCTCTGGTCGAACATAGTGTGCTGACCCCCACTTGGCATGACATGCTGGCCATTGTTGGGCATGGTGCTCTGGGCAGACTCACCGGCCAATACCCCGGGCATAGTTCATTGGACTCAACCTGTGTAGTCGTGCTAGCCAATGCCCTAGCATTTCTAGAAGCTGCCCTGCCACGCCACTGTCTGCATCCAGTGGATCTACCTCTACCACCCACTATTACCTGTCCCGGCATGGTACGACCAGCTTATGCGTGAGTTATCTCCACTGTGCCATCCTCAGTTTTCCTAGTTCCACCTTCCTCACCATCCATGTCTCCACAATCGTCCTTAGCAAGGGTTTATTCCATAGTGGGGCATTGCTCATTGGCAATTGTACACATTACAAAACTTAGGGTTGAATTCATAGATTACCCATTGCAAGAAAATGTCCCCCGTATATAGATTCCTCACATGTATCTCCCTCTTGTATGACTCGGATAGGTCAACCTCCACCAACAACTAGGCGTACTCCTTTCTTTCCAACTTCTTGGTGACTTGGTCAGTTGTAATAGGCTTCCCAATCTTGGACCCTAGATTGCTCAAAGCTTGTTGCTTACAAAATAATCCATTCAACCCCGAAATGTTTACCTATTTGTGCACCTTTCTCAATTCCTTTGCATTAAAGTCAAAGCAAGGGGGCATTTCCTTCAAGAACAAAGGTCTTCCAAAAATGGAATGAGGCCTTTGTGTTGCACCAATGCCCTATCTTCATCTCTATCAAATGTAAAGATGATCCATCCACTATCATGAAATATGGTCTTGAACGGCACCTTCCAAAACTTGCACAATTCGATAACTGCTCCTATCCCTGGGAATTTTCGAATGACATATCTAATCAATGAGAAACCCCACATGTCGGACACTTCATAGACATAATCCATTGTGAGTTCTGCTATATCACCCTCTTGGTGCACATCCGATGGTTTCAAGCCCATGTCCAAGTCTCGGTTTTGCCTAAGTATGCCAAGCTAAGTCTTTTGCCTCTCCTCTTTCCCACCTTGTTGTCCAGTATGTCCATCAACCCCTTGAACAGCCACATGAGAAGCAGATACCTCCACTGCCTTGTTTGGTCAGGATTGCCCCTTTTCTTTAGGTAGATTCCGATCAAGTGTAGTCAGTCAGCCAGCTTTCCCATTGTGCTGCCTCTGCTCGATGGAGGCTGCATGAGATGATCCTTCTTCGGCATTGCATGTTTCGGACTGTCCACCCCTAAGACCGATTTTGGCTGCTCAATAGTCCCATTGGGTCGAGCCTCTTTTTTTGGGCAACCATCATTTTCATTTTGTTCCTCCATGCTGGGTCCATCTCCTTTAGATAAGGATGGCCCAACCATTTCTTCCAAAGGTATCCCAATCTCAGATTCTTCAACCAAGTCTACTAACTCCAAGTCCAAAGTATCATCTTGATCCAATTCCAAGGACCTGATGGATCGTGTTACCTCAGGCCCATTTTTGAGTTTCCCGCAAGCTTGGGGTGCGAGGCCACCTTGCTTGGGCCAAATGCTTGTTTGCCATTGGCCCACCTTTGCCCAATTTTGGCTTCTTCTTGGTCATGCTGCCATCAAGAGTGTAGGGAAATTTGAATTTTCAAATTTCTGCCAGCATTGATTGCTGCCTCGAAATCACCCACCGGTTTCCAATGCACATCCCTCACAGATCAACAGCCTTGTTAACCTTTATTGCTTCAGCTGGCCAAGAACTGCACGAAGACCACTCAAACCAGGCCAAACAATCTTTACAATCAGCACGAATTTGACTGCCCCAGTCCGTACTCCAATGCATCACCTTGCCAGTGGCTTGCAACACCCCCAGCCCGCGACACCCTCAAACCAGTCTTGGCAGGTTCCCCCCAACTTCAGCCACTCCCAACACCTCGACACTCCTCAGTCCAACAAACAGCAGCCCAAGAAATGTCGAAGGGAGATTGACTTGAAACGAAGAGATGGGAACAAGACAACTAACCACAATGAGAAATAAATCCGGCAAGCTCGGGTAGTTGAGAACGTTAATGGCACCAACCAGTCCAGCCGTAAATGCCTTCTTTAATGCACCAAATATGAGTTAAATGCAAACAAATCTTCATTTTAATGATCTAATAACAAGAACCAGAGCATAAACAATCAAACTAGACGAAGAAAGCACCCCTTCTAGACCAAATTTGGGTTCGACAAACGAAAGGGTCGAGAGCATTTTTTTCTAACTTTCTCTCTATCGATGGAGGTTGTTTTCAAATGATTTTTTTAATTATACATGATCGGAGAAATAGATACAACCTGGATAAGTCAACATAAACAAGCATGACCCAAACAAAAGTCAACCCAAATGGACTCAGCATCTCAACCCTCGATATCTGAAAGTCAGACTGACGAAGTCAAACAAGGATAGGTAGACATCGACTTGCTACCACCAACCTCTGAGGTCCCAGACCTCCTAAATGAGCTTGATAGAGGTCTTACAAAGACTACGACCTTCGATCTGGTAAGCTCTAATCCATCTTATACATCTTCTATGCTGAGACTAGTTATGCATCTCCTATGAGCCTCTGATCACTCAGCCCGACGTCCTAAAAGAGATAATCGGGACCCTCGACGTCCATGGGTAGGTCGCGAAATTGGTCTAGAGATCAGTTAGCGAGCTCGTGGCTCTCCATAGAGACGTGAATAACAATATAGCTAAACCAAGGGAAACTCCATGATTCTAGGAGCAATTGGCGGGATCTGATATGATCTCACGATTATCCTAAATCCCTACTGTCACGTAATAGAAGAGCCATAATCTAATAGGTAACAAATTTCTTCTCAATGTATAATAAAATGATAATTAGCCTATGGACAAGGACAGTCCTTTTGGGAATTAATTACACAAGATTACTCTCAGAATACTGACTTAGGCGTCGAAGCTCTTCCTCGGGCAACAACCCACTCTGATGACCTTCTTCATTTTCTTCTCAAGTTGCTGTCATTGATGTCATTATGGTCTTGGGGTGACCCGAAATCCATTCTTGAGCTCCATCACTTCTGGTGTTGTCTCTGGGGAAGTTTACTAAAAGCCTAGCTTTCTTCCCTACATCAAAAAATAAATAAGTCTGATGACTCAATCAGAACCAACATGCGTTCAACCGCCGCGCTGGAGTAGACCACATGGCAGGATGCAAATTACCTACTGGAGAAATAGTGCCTGAAGGCCTGCTCCCTGTGGAAAGCAATAGCGATAATTCAGGGCCGGTTGCCCAATAGGAACAACAAGGCCATCATAGTCTGGACCATCTTGGAGGGCCCAAGTGAATCCTCCACCCGAGCAAGAGAGGCTTGAACAGAGGCACCCTGACCAAATTGCCAACGGTAATAATCCCAGAGCACAAATATCCTGGAGGAGCCAGATATTGGTGCCAACAGACATCTTGGAATGAATGGTGGCAGCTTCAGCGGGAATCTGAGGTAAGCAAGATTATATGTCCATAGGAAGTACTCTTGTACTCTCCCAGAGAGATCCTCAACCACCTCGGGGTCAGGTTAGATGCAGTCAGCCTACTTAACTCTTATCTTTAGAATCAAGGAATGACCCCAGCCTGACGAGGATGGTCAGGGAATAGGTCGTGCACAAGAGAGGTCATTAGGGGGCGGTGGGGGAGGAATCCCACTTGTGACTGACCTCAGAGAAACCTTAAGCAACGGAAGAGGTTATGACCTACAAGATAGGCTCAACTGAGCAGCCAGATCATGGGGTTAGAGATACGAAGCTGGTCCTGAAGAGCAAGGGAGCTCGCTACGAACTCCTCTTGGAGAAAGGATACCCCCTCGATGAAGCTTGATAAAAAAGACAGGCAACAACTCTTGAGGGGTAGCCCCCAATCCACTAAGGAATGTGACTCCCCCAGTCAATCAGGAGAGAAACGGAGATCAAGAGACACAAAGCAATGTGAACCTTTCAGAGTCCTCTCTATTTGTCTGCAGTATCCAGACTGCTTGAATGTCATGAGGGTTTATAGCCCCACAACTGGAGGTAAAATATGATGGTACGGGGGAACCACTGAAACACATAGATGAATATGTGTCCTACAAGGAAATGTTTGAGTACCCTGACCATGTTAAATGCTGCGCTTTTCGGTTCACTTTGACCAAAAAAGCATAATCCTGGTTTAAAGGCATCCCAAAAGCATGCATGTCGAGTTGGACATAACTGAAGGAGCTGTTCCTGAAAACTTATCAAAGCAGCATGAGATGTGAGAAAGACATCAACGACCTCTTCAACACCAAACAAAATTTTGGAGAGAGCACAAGAAGCTACTACAATCGCTTCAACGATGAGGCAGCGGAGATCGAGCAGAAGAACGGTGCCATCTACGTCACTGCCTTCAAGCAAGGATTGCAATGGGGGTACATAGCCCTCAAACTGGCAAAAGGAGCCTGTAAAAACCATAAAGGAGTTGTGGTCGCTCCTAGAGAAATTGATGAAGGCAGAAGAGATAGCAGTCCAGAAGAAAATCCCAGGTTTTACCTCAACCGCAGAAAAAGACAACAAGAGGAGCCCTAAAAGCCCTCAGACCTCAAAAAGGGATAGGAAGGACCTTCACGCAAAAGGAGGGACCTTAGACAAGAGAAGAAGACCATCCTAGACCACGTGACCACCCCCTCAAGAATCTTGGTGGTCATGGAAAAGAGTGGTCTCTTGAAGCCGCCAAGACCTCTCAAAAGTCCCTTGGCCAAAAAAGATCCTACCAAGTTCTGCCACTACCATAAAGACCATGGTCATAGGATTGCTTCAACCTCAGACGTGAGATCGAGAGATTGGTGAAGGAGGGTCTCTTGCAAGAGTTCCTAGCTAGGAACACGGGCCCTGCCAATCTATCTCCTGCAGCCCCGCACAATCAGGACCTCCAATTAGTGAAATAAATGCCATCAAGAGGAGGTCAAAACAAGCTTGAGGGGAAGACTCAGAACCCCTAACATTGTCTTTCCAGATTAGAGACTTCCTGGTGAGCAAAATACTGTTGGACACCAGGAGTGCTGTAAATGTCATATACTAAAGGAGTTAAATCAAATGGGGATAGACAAGAGCTTGCTGGAAAGGTCGGACACTGCCCTAACCAGCTTTAATGGTAGCACTACCTATACAGATAGGATTCTACAAGTCCCATCTATAGTCCGCTTGAATGGTAGGGAGGTTATGGATTGGATGGTGATCAGTGCCCCCGGAATCTATAATGTAATCCTGGGTAGGAGGGGAGTCATAGACTTGAGAGCAGAAATCTCTTTGCTAACCTATAGCATGAAGATCCAACTCAAAGATACTTGGATAGTCATAGAAAGAGACAGACAGCTCGCTGCAGAATGTTACCTGGCTGAAGGTAGAGAGGAGAGCTCGGTAGAGGTCAAGCAAGAAGATTGCATCGACCTCCCAAAAGGGAATGTTGATTTCAAAATTCTAGTTGCCAATAGAGGAGAAAAGGTGTTCCTCAACCCGAAATTCCTTGAGAAAGGGATAAAAATAGGAGAGCTGCTACCTCCTAAAATTAAAGGGAAGCTCATGGATTCCGTTCAGGAATACCTAAAGGTCTTTGCCTTGCAACCTAGCGACGTCGAGGGGGTGGATCGAAAGTTCATGGAACACAAGGTCGGACTCAAGCTAGGGGTCAAGCCAGTAAAACAAAAGAAGAGGACCTTTGCCCCTAAGCGAAACGAGGTCCAAGCTTGATGCAGGAATCCGAAAAGAGGTGGTATACTCGAAGTGGTTGGCCAACCCAGTGGTTATACCAAAGAAAAAAGGGACATGGAGAATGTGCGTGGATTTTACCATGCTGAACAAATACTACCAAAAGGATTCCTACCCACTCCTAAGCATTGATCAAATGGTGGACTTGACCGCTGGGTATCAGTGGTTGTGCTTCTTGGATGCATATAAGGGGTACCACTAAATCCCAATGGCGATAGAAGACATGGAAAAGACCTCGTTCATCATAGAGATCAAGACCTACTGCTACATCAAAATGCCATTTGACCTGAAAAATGCAGGGGCAGAATTCCAGCGACCGATGCATAAGTTGCTCAAGAATTAGCTCGGGAGAAATATCGAGGTCTACGTGGACAAAATTGTAATCAAGTCTTGGACCTCTGAGGATTTCATTGAGGATATCAGGGAGACTTTTTGGATCCTGACGTTTGCCCACATGAAGCTCAATGTCGAGAAATATACCTTTGGAGTTTCAACGGGTAAATTCCTGGGCTTCATGATATCAGAGCTTGGCATTGATGTGAACCCTGTCAAAATAAAAGCACTGTTAGACATGGAATCCCCTTGGAATATCAAAGAGGTCCAAAGTCTAACGGGGAAGATGGCGGCATTGGGGCATTTCATTAGCAAAATGGCAACCAAAGGACTTCTAGTGGACTGAAGATTGTCAAATAGCTTTTCGAAAACTGAAGACTTCCTAGGAAAGCCTTCTCAGCTCGTCTCTCTAAGGCCAGGTGAAGAAATTATGATGTACTTTATTGCAATTAGCAAAACTAGTCAGCTAAGTGCTATTGGTAGAAGGGTTAGTTTTACAATTTCCCATTTATTATGCAAGCCATTTGCTTAGAGGTCCTGAAATTAGATATTCGGACCTTGAAAAATTTTTGTACTCAAGGAAGCCACAACCATGTTTTGAAGCTTACCCAGTAAGAGTGTTGACCAATTTACCTCTAAAACAAGCCCTAGCACTCAGGTAGGACAATGAAGTGGTCTCTCGAGGTCTCGTTATATCAAATTAAATTTGAGCCAAGGAAAGCAATCAAGCTCAAGCTCTCTCAGACTTTGTGGAAGAATGCATAAGAGCTCCGCTGGAGCTCACAAGCATTTGTGAAGATAACTTTTGGACCATGTATACAGATGAATTCACTGAAAAGGAGAACTCAGGTGCAGGAATAATACTAATCGACCCTAAGGGAGTGAGAATCCCGTACTTTGTGAAGTACAACTTCCCAAACTCGAATAACAAATCCGGATATGAAGCTTTTTTAGCAGGTCCAAGATTGATAAAAGCTCTCAAAATGCAAAAATTGCACGTTAAAACAGATTCACAAGTGATAGCCAGTCAAGTTGCTGGAGAATACGAAGCTAGAGAGGACAACATGATCAAATATCTCAAAAAGATAAGGGATATCACATCTAAACTTGAGCATTTCCTCATCGAGCAAATACCCAAAGAACAAAATGCAAAAGCAAACGCATTATCTAAAGTCTACCTAGAGATAGCCGGGACAAATGTATGCCTGCTGGTGGAACAATTTACTCTCCTAGCAAAAACCAAGACGAGAACTTGGTTATAGAGAATTAGTCAGACTGGAGATATCCAATCTACAAATTCCTCAAGGATGGCGACCTCCCACAAGACCCTAAAAAAGCTCGTCAAGTGTGAAGATGGCCACCTCGCTACGTCTTGATAGGACTTGACGAGGTATACAAGAGGTCATATACCTGGCCATTACTCAAATGCTTAAGTAGGGGAGAGGGGAAATATGTCATTGAAGAGGTACAAGGTGGAATATGTTGATCTCACATAGGAGCAAAAACTGTTGTCGAGAAAATACTAAGGACGGGATACTATTTTCCCTCAATGGTTTCAAACATTGAGAAAACCAAATAGAAATGCAAGAGCTGCTAGCAACATGGAAACAATCACATGTGCAACCAACAAGGTATCTTTTGATACCTATGGTATTGACATTCTATTACCCTTCCCGAAAGAAGTGGGGGGTGTTCAATTCCTACTTGTTGCCGGAGAGTACTTTACTAGATAGGTTGAAGCTGAGCCAATGGCAATAATTTCATCACCAAAAATCCAGTCTTTTGTATGGAGGAACATTGTGTGCAAATTCAGCATTTCCTGAGCTATTATTTCAGACAATGGATGACAATTTATTAGCAACCTGTTCAGAACCTTTTGTGAAAATCTGAATATTGAGCAAAGGTTGACCTCTGTAGCTCATCCCCAAGTTAATGGACTAGTTGTGGTCGCAAACAAAACTATTTTGGAGGGGCTCAAGAAAAGGCTCACTGAGCTCGAGAAAGAAGGTTGCAAACTTGCTTAGCCAGATACTCCAAGCATTTTGTAGGTGTATAGAACCAGGCCTAGAAAGGCTATTGTAGAAACACCATTCAACCTTTGCTGTGGTGCAGAGGCAATAATGCCGGTTGAGCTCGAATGAAGTCCTTAAGACTGACCGAATATGATTAAGTCTTAAACGAGGTTGAGAGGAGGACAGACCTCAACCTCCTTGAAAAAGTTAGGAACAAAGCAATGGAGGCCGATAGAATGCAAAAAAGGCAAGTCATAAATTTTTCCAACAAAGAAGTGAGGAAAGCACTTCACAATTGGAGAAATGGTAATAAAAAAGGTCAGATGTTATGAAACAAGGACAACTTGACCAAGCTACAAGAAAGTTGGGAAGGACCTTATATGATCCAAGAAGTTCACGAAGGAGGGAGCTATAAGCTCGCTGATCTCAAAGGAAGACAACTCTTGAGACCTTGAAACATGTACCATCTAAATAAATTCTATTCCTTTGGCCTCTGAAAAACTTCTTGGACCTCCTAGGCATCGCAGACTCATTGGTCAGCTCGAGAAACTATTTGAAAAGACCTCGCTGAATTGCAAGGTGACCTTAACAACCTTTTCAGCTTAGTTTTAACAAGGCATAAATAAAAGATACCTGTTTTAAAGCTCATGGGGATGTTATTTCATTATTCAAGTTTAGAATGCTAATGCAAAATGGGATACTTGGAAAACATTTACTATTTTTCAAAAACAATCTCATTTTTTTAGAATGTCTTCTTTATCTTTCCCCGAGTCTTCTGAATCTAGCACTCCCTCTTTCCATTCCGGAGAGGTTACCAGGTCTTTATCCCCAGCAGACCCAGAGAATGGGGTATTTTGTTGGCCCCCCAATCTCCGCTAAGGCTCCCTGAGTGACTAGTAAAGTTTACCATACCTTAGAGTTCGAGGTCTTTTCTACGGCTTCTTCCTTGGACCCTCTGAGATTTTTCAAATTAGTGGGGAGAGGGGCTTAAAGAGGGAGGACATAGTCGCTGCTAGGGAGTCTGAGTGCCCTAACAATCTTTGTGATGGACACATAGTCCTTCACTTAACCAACCTCAGAGGGGGCATTCTGCTACCTTATTTGCACCCCTTATTTTTAGATATTGCCTATTTTTGGAATTTACCCATTGCACAGCTCGTTCCTAACTTTGTGCAGAGAATAATCAGGTTCATTGTAACCTGTCATCTCTATAGGGTTCAAGTTTCCTTGGAGCTCTTTAGATGTATCGTCAAGATTGGTGCCTTCTTAGCATCGAACAAGACTAGTGTAGTGTACCTCCAATTTAATATGAGGTACAAACTAGTAGGTCCCTTCCAATCCTCCGGTGGGGACTGGAAGGATTCTGTCTTTTTTGCAAGGCTCCCCAGCAATTTGGTGCAGTTTGAGCCCTACCCGGATTGGAATATGAATAGGACCTTTTACAATGGTCTCCCTACCCTGGCATGCTCTGACAACGAGAAGGTCAGATGTACCCAGCCAGTGTGGCTAGTCCCTTCTCTTTGCTCTGCTAGATTAAGGAGTCCAACAAATCGTGACCTCCCATCAATTAGGAGAGCTATGGGCATTCTTCCTGCTGGTAGGGAGTTTTTCCTTTTTCATTTTTTTTTTCTTTCAATAAGTCTCTTTCAACTTTTCTGGCATATTAACATCTCTTTTTTCCTTGTTTTGGCAACAATAAGGACAACTTGGCTCTTGAAGTCTACTACCCGAGCTGCCATTGGAGGCACTGGCGACACTGCCAGTGCTTTTTTCGCTACTGCTCTTGCTCTGACCACTAGTTCCGTTAAGATTCCCATCACCCAGATCTGGAGCAAAAAGATTGCCAGAAGGAATGTTGAAGCTGCTGTTTTCCAGATTGCCGAGAGGCCCGCACCCTCTTTTTACCTTTTAGAGCTTTACCGAGTGAGATTTTTTTTTTAAGATTTCATATTTTTGATTTCCTTCTGGTAAAAACTCGAGATGTCGAGGGCAACATCTTCCGCATCTAGCTCCCCTTCCCTTCCTTCTCGAGAAGCAACTCATTCCCCTTCTTCCAATGATTTAGAGAATGGAGTTTTTTTTTTACACCCAGTTTCTGCTAGAGCTCCTCCAATTAGGAGCATAACCCTTCATCTTTTTGAAATGGAGGCTTATTCTTTTCTTTCTGTTCTTGGCCCTTCTGATATTTTTAACATCAGCGGAGAGTTGGGGCTGGGTAAAAATGCAATAGTCGCCACTACGGAGGATGAGCACCCTTACAATATTCGTGAGGGACACATAGTCCTTTATCTTTCTAAACTCAAGGGAGGCATCCTCCTTCGTTTCTTTCATCCTTTACTCTTGGACATGCCCACTTCTCGGGTTTTCCCTTGGCTCAACTTGTCCCAAATTCTCTTCGCATGGTGGTCGCATTCATAGCGACTTTCCATCTTTAAAGAGCTCTAGTTTCTCTGGAGCTCTTTAAGTGTTTTTATAAGCTTGGAGTCTCTTCAGAATCCCAATCTTCCAAGGGGTATCTTCAGTTTAACCCCAGGTATAAGCTAACAGGTCCTTTCCAGTCCTCAGTGGGGCCATGAGAGGACCTATTCTTCTTTGCTCGACTTCTGAGCTATTCGGTTTGGTCCGAGCCCTACCTGGACTGGAAAAAGAACTACTCATTCTTTAATGAGCTCCCAGGCTTATTGACGCAGAGCTGGCCCAGGAAGACATTCAGGAGGGCCCACGTAGCTCCAAGAGGCTGCAGGAGAAGTTTCAAGGCAATCGGAGATGATTCAGAGAAGTTCGGAAAAGTTTTTGGGGCCGAAACATAAAAACTGAAAACTTATGGGAGTGTCATGATGGGCCCAAATTTGAGGGACCTATCCGGAGCGGTCCACGGAGCGTAGGCCATTTTTTGGCCATCCAGGGTCATCTGGGTGGACTTTTAGGCCTTTTAAAAACTTTTGGGTTCTTTTTGTAATTTTTCATATTTTCAGTTTAGGGTTTATTTGTTGCCATTTTTGTTGGTTTTTTGGGCAGACTTTGTTTTCCTGACTATGTGAGTTTTCTCATTCAATAAAATTCGATTATCGTAGTGTCTCAAGAATATTATAGTTTTATTCTTGATTCGCCCTTTCCTGTAAAAGACTTTCGAGTGAAGTTTATTGCAGTTGAGGTTCTATCATCCCCTCCATTGTTTTCGTTTTGCGTCAATTGGTATCAGAGTCAAGATCTAGATGTTAGGAGTTGATCTAACCATAGTAGCGATTTTGAAAGAATTGCACAGCAACCGATACGATCGCGAGCGGGAGATGCAGTGACTCATGGAGCGTCAGGATCGATAGGAACAATAACAGGAACAGCAGATGCAAATTCTTCAGCAGATGCTGCAGTGGATGACAGTCGCGAATCTGCTAGCAGAGCAAAACGTTGAACAACCTGCGGGAAGGCTAGTCGCGCACGGTGGCGGCGGCGGCTAGAGTCGATTATGTGCCGCGATGGGATTCCGGAATTAAACTTGAGATTCTGAGGTTTACCAGGAGTTTGGCTCCTGAAGAATTTCTGGATTGGTTGAGCACCGTGGATGAATTGTTCTCGTTGAATGAACTCCCTGAGGATAAGAAGGCAGGGCTGGTCGCGATCAGATTCAAAGATAGAGCCGCAGCATGGTGGCAGTCTTTTCGGTATCAGAGATATTGGAACGAACTGAAGAGAGAGATGCGGCAAGATTTTTTACCATTCAATTATCGTTAGACCCTGTTTCTAAATTTACAGAGTCTGACACAAGGGCCGAAAAGTGTAGAAAAATATACGTTGGAATTTTACCGGCTGGTAGCACAAAATCAACTCCGTGAAACACAGGAGCAACTTGTAGCCTGCTATTTACATGGCCTCCGACCAGCCATCCATGACGCCCTGCAGGTGCATTCTTTCAGTAAAATTACGGATGTACAGACAAAGATGAGAGTGGTGGAACAGAGCTTGAAGCGAGCAAGCAGAGGGGCGTAACATTTGATAGAGGATCCCCTACCCTTTCGCTGAATCCGACGGTAAACAGTTCAGCTTCAATCCGCCAACTCCATTAGGACGAAGTTCAGGGCAGTCGAGCCAGGGACCAGGACCACAGCAGATGCATCTACAGGTCAACAAAGCAAATATCATCTGCCACCGGTGCCAACAGAAGGGTCATTATGCTTATGAATGTCCCCGGCTTAAGTTGCAATTGTTGATCCAGGAAGGAATCGCAGAGGAGTATGTCGGAGAGTTCGAAGAAGCTGAGATGCCAGAGGGGGAAGAGTACGTCTTGGCACCTGAGGATGTAAGAGGAGAAAGCTTAGTTCCTCTCCGAATTTGCGTAGCTCTACAAGCTGATGAGGATTGGCGACGTCGGAATATTTTCAGTACCCGTTGTACCATTGGAGGGAAGGTCTGCAAAGTAATCAT